>PISX010004320.1:0-123585 GCA_004024625.1 Mellivora capensis
AACGATTCTGCACAAGTGCAGCGAGCGGGGAACGACGCCGTCACACTGTGCCCGAGACATGTCACTCAGGAGAGGCCTGGGCCTACTTTGCCAGTAAGTGGCCGTGTCTCGCTGTCCTCCCTCTCTCAGGTGTGTCTTGTTGACACAGGTGCTGTCGTATCCTTGGTGGCAAATAAGAGGAGGCCCATTTCCCAGCTGGTAGAGTCTTCAATTCGAGGGAGATGACAGAGGATGGAGGGCTGTCGTTCACGGGCAAACGGCAGACTGAGGGATCAGGCCCCGGGCCTCTCCGGGAGGAAGGCCACGTGAGGCCAGCCTCTCTTCAGGACTGCCACCTCGCCCACGCTCCCGAGTGGGGGACGGGGAGGCCCCAAGCTCGGCGCCCCCAGGGCTAGAGCCTGACCGATGACGTCTGCTCCGGTGACAGTGAGCTCAATGGGCAGCTTCTCCACGCGGCAAGCCACGTGGCGTCCCCACTCCTGACACAACTGGCACGTGAAGTATAATTGGAAAAAGAACGTATTGAAGGGAAAATACAAGATCGATACAATTTCCTTTGGAAACCGATTCAGGGAAGATGCAGAGGTCACGCAGACGTTGTGGGTGGGCAATGCTCACGACCCCCCGTCGAGGGACCCCAGACACTGGATGGTCCCCTTCCCCCATCCCTAGCTGGAGGCGCAGGTGCGTGACGCCACCCATCCAGGCCGCCCACAAGGCGTCCTTCCCTCTCCAGCTTGCACGACTAGTGGGGATGAGAATCACGCACTGCGTGACCCCGTTTGTGTGCATTGCCCAGAAAAGGCAACTCCGGGGAGACAGGACGTGGACTCATGGTTGCAGGAGACGGGCAGGTGGAGGGGAGTGATGCCTCACACGTTCCGAGTCTCTTTCTGGGGTGATGGAATGTTCTGGAATTAGGCAGTGGTGATGGTAGGAGAAACCACTGAGTGGTCCGCTTTTAAAAGAGTGAGCTTTAGGCCCCGGGAGTCAGACCTCATGAGAGAGAGTGGTCCCAGAGCAGCGTGCAAGGCTGGGAGGCAGCAGTTGGCGGTCGGCAACGGGCAGCAGGAGCTCTGGACATGCCCTGCCCCCGGGGCTCTCAAGGAGAGCCAGAGCTGTCCAAACAGGAAGTCAACAGTGCGGCCTTGCCAAGGACATCGGAGCCACCGCCTCTGCCCAGTGGCTTAATAAGTGATGGCACCAAATGGCACATGCCAGCACATTCCGTGTGTCGTAACGGTGACACTGGGTGTACAAGCTTCGGGTCTGACTTCTGCTGGCCCTGCCCCTCCCCGGCCTTCCCTGCCCGACAGGACCCCGGCCCCCAACATCCACCGGGGTGGCAGGTGGCCCGGGGCCACACAAGCACCATTTCCGTCACCGAGCACCGTGGCCTCGGGAACCACCCTGATGGACACGTGACTCAAGCTGCGCCTGGGCTCTCCTCTAGGTCACAAGGACACAAGAGGCCTCTCTTCCTTCTCAGGGACTCCCCGAGCTGTCCCTGAGTCCTCTGTCCTGCATGAGGCACCATTTGCAGGGGGACTAGCCGACCCACGTGGAGCAGGGGAGCCACCACCATCCCATCTTCCTGGCGACAGAAGTCCTTCTCTGTTCCTTTGTGTTGGGACTTCATCGCACACATCGGGAGGAGCCTTCCCAGAGCCCGGGCTGGCTGGCTCCGCACAGAACGGCGAGCCGGTGCCTGCTGAGAAGGCAGGGGCTGCCAGGGGCAGCACAGAGGGCAGGCTGCGCGTCTTAGGGCACCCTGAAGGTACTGAGGGACACGGACGGAGCAGCTCAAGGGTGACCAATGTCACCTGAAAGAGGCAGAATGGCTCTGAGATGTCCTAGGAAGGTTCTGGGGTCTCAGCCAAGCCCACAGCCCTCGTCTCGAGCTGCCCCCACCCAGTGTGGCAGGCCTCCCGCAGTCTGCAGGGACCCACTCACCCCAACCCCCCCTACACACACACGGACTGCAGACAGTCTGCTCTACTCTGAACCCATCGGTTCCCTCCCCCCGACGTTCAAGGGAGCTCATCCGTCTCTGCTGGTGGCTGCAGCCCAGCAGGAGGCAAGCAGGCAGCTGGAGAGGAGCGTGTGCCGAGCAGACGCCCGGGCCCCATGTGGCTCCAAGGTTCTCGGGGCCGGGACACGAGGCCCGGGGTGGGGGCTCCCTGGCACCCCCCCCATGTCCTCCCTATGAGGTACCCCCCGTGGTTCGAACTAGCTCAGAGGGCTTCTGTCCCTTTCGGCAGCTCTGCGGTTGGCTTGACAACGGCCCCCGAGTGCTCCAGTCCTCATCACCAGAGCCTGTGACTACATTACGTCCTGCGGCGAGAGGGACCCCACAGATGGGATGAAGCGGAGGGTCCGAGCTGGGGAGAGCGGCCTGGACGACCCGGCTGGGCCTGACATGGGGTCACGAGTCCCCAGAAGGGAGCCAGGGGGTTTTCAGAGCCCGGCAGCCAAGACGAGAGCAGCGCAGCCACGGGCCAAGGAGCGTGGGAGCCTCCAGAGCTTAGAAGAGGCAAGGAACCAATTGTCCCCCAGAGACCCTGGAGGGAGCACGGTGTGGCCTTCCACACGCCTTGATCTGGGCCCCGACAAACTGATTTTGGGCTCCCGGTCTCCAGCACAGAAGCAGTAGCCACCGCAGCCCACGAGACCTGGCCACGTGTGACCCTGGGAGCCACACCCCCTCAGGTAACGACGCGTGAAGCCCGCCCCGCCAGCAGCTCCCAGGCCAGAGCGGGCAAGCCCTTTCCTGTAACACGCGTGTCTTCGACTCTGGGGGCCACACAACACCCAGAAAGCCATCACTCGCTGAGCCCTGTTCTAGATCCCTCCTTTCCAAACTCTGTGCCCGCCGGACCACCGTGTGGCTTCCACATGCCTTTCTACGAAGAGGGGCTGCGTCCACTCCGGGAAGGGGAGAGCCGGGCGGCACCCATGGCGGTCACTGCCGGCGCCCTCGGCCGGGGTTAGCCCCGGGCGGAGGACAGCCTGCATTCACGACTGTGTGCCACCCCTCACCCAAACCCTGCCGGGAGCCAGGCCGGCGCGAGGCCTCCCCGTGCCCTGAAGCTCTTACCCGGCCGGCGGGGAACACAAACCCACCAACGATCACAGGTGGCGTGCAAAGGGCCGCAGCCGGGGCACATGCCCAATGAGGACATAAGCGGCCCGACAAGGATGTCAGCGGCCGGGGCACACACCCAACGAGGACTTCACTAGCAGTCCGTGTGCTCCTGCCAGTATTTAGGGCGGGGTGGCAACCGCGTGGCCAGCCACCCTCTGTTGTTAGCTCGCGGCACGCACAGTACACAACCATGGCACCCTTCTTTGAGCCTCAGGGCCCCTCTTAGCACCCCAGCCCATGGTGAGTGCGCTCCGGATTTACTGGTGACCCCACCGCTAGGAGTCGTTCACTGGCCCGGCCCAGCCACCTAGAACCGGAGACAACCTCAGGGGCTCAGAGCCACATCCAAGGCCTAACCTACAGCACTGCTGCAACCGCGGGCCACCCCTTGCTCCGCTCCCCTGCACACCTGACCCCACAGGGCACCCTGCACCAGACCTTCACCGTAAACGGAGGACTTACCTAGGTAGTAGAGGCGGTGGGAGTGCGGGCTCGACTCGTCCGTCTTCTGCACGAACTGGAAGTCATGTGGGGCCTTGTTGACGATGAGGCCCGAGTTCTTGCGGCTGCCGTGGATGATGTTCCGGAGCCCGTCCCACGAGTGCTTCTGCACCTGGAAGCGGGATGCCGGGTCCTCCATCTCGACCGTGTCACCCCGGTCGGACACCGGTGCCCCGGTGGCCATCCTCTCTGTCCCCTCGGAATTCAGTGAGAAGCTAGGAGCAGGAGGGAACAGGGTGGGAAGAGGATGATACCCAAGTTTCACTTATGAGCTGCCCCCTCATCAGAAACTCCTGGCCCCCGCCCAAGACAAGCCCCACCCGTGTACCACTTACCCAGCCCCACTAAATATGTCCCAAATTACTCTGTCTCTTTCCAGCGACCACAAATGCTTCTAAGATCCAAGCCACTGCCACCTCTGATTGTAACAGACCCAACACATCCAATGCAAATCTGATCCCATCGCTTAAAATTCTTCCTTGGTTTTACCACGTCCCCTAGGGTAAAAACCAGTCCTTGTCATGGGCTTCAAGGCTTTCTGCCCTCTGACCCCTGCCAGCCTCTCAAACCTCAACCCCCTTTATTAGTCCTCCAGCCAAAAACAGCCTTGCCTCCACTCCGCAAACAGGGCAGACTCCTTCCTACCCCAGGGCCTTTGCATGTGCCACTTCTGCCCAAAACACTTTTCTCCTCTCTTTGCTTGACTAACTTCTAATCAGATCTTAAGATAAACATCTCTCGGGTCCTTAGAAACCTTTGAAGACCATCTGTGCCAAAGCTGGTCTCTCTAATAGTCTTTCACACATCGCACCCCCACTCTGTTGCCCCTGCCCTCAGGGCATTTGTCATAATGGTTGGTTGTTGATCTCTTGTCCCATTCACAGGAATGTCCCCAAAGTCCACACGAGGGCCTGGCTCCCAGCAGGCATTCCACAGAGGGCCGTGAAAGGACTCTCTTACATTAAGCCTGCTGGGAAACACTCACGTGCAGAGGACTGAACATAAAGAATTCACCAGTAAAGCTTGTCACCCGCACCATCCTACTGGGGATCCGGCACAGCAAACTCTCGTGCCCCACCGGAGGGGCTCAGGGAAACAGGCGGCTGTGAGCAGGGAATATGCGAACCCCAGGTGAGAGATGATGTCCTGTCCCTCTCTCCTCCAGCTCCCTGAGCAGCTGGGGCCAAGACGCTCTCCCTCCCTTCTCCCACCCTTGCTGCTGAGCACATTTCTTAACCGGACTGGCCTGGCCAGGCAAATATTTGTCTTAGGGAAATCTAAACACAGCCGGTGACCCGGTTCTGGAAGAGCTGGGGTCTCCAATGAGGCCAGCCAAAGTGAGCAGGGCAGCCTCCCTTTCCTCCGTGGGCACAGAATGGTGGAAAGCCTTGCTGGATGCTGGGTCTCCTCATGTTCCAGGGTTAGTGGCTTTGCTTGGCAGGCAGAGTTTGGGGTTCCCTGGCCGGAAGTGGGAGTTGCTACTGCCAGACCCCAGGCAGGGACAGCACAGGTCAAGGGCTTTAGAAAAGCACCAGGCAGAGCTGTGCCCTCCCTTCACATGTATGCCCTCCCGTTCCCAGAAGGCCTCGCCCCCTGACAGAAAGAGTCCACCACCGCCACCCCCAACCCCGGCCCAGAGTCATCATCACAGGAGAAAGACCCCTGTCTGCTACCACGAGAGGGAGCAGGAGAGAGACATTTCTGAGCATGGCCTCTGTGGGCCGATTTTCAGAGTCCCCTTTCCAGCCCGACCCTGTATCAGATGAGAGGCAGAAATGGCCCCCTTGTTCCATCCTCCATGACCCAGCCAGGGCTGGGGTGGGGGGAGCAGAGCAAGCCGAGGCTTCTTGCCCCCCAGCCACAAAAAAGCACACTCAATCCAGTACTTCCTACAGTGGCTTTGAAGACACAGATCACAGGCCACTGGAGCTTTCAGGGCCCTCGGGTCAAATAAGGAGAGCCAGAGAAGATAGGAGACTTCCCTAGGGTCAAATGTGGTACGGTTTACCTCTAGGGCAGTGCGGGGCACGGGGAGTGCTAGGCAGGGGCCAGGACGGGCTGAGCACTCCGGAACCCACACGGCCCCGAGCACTACTGGCAGCAAGCCCAGAAAACCAGGCCAGGGGACTCCTCTAACTGGCCCAGCCCCCCACCCCACCCCCGAAACTGCTGCCACAATCCAAGCCTTGCTCACAGCAGGAAAACAGATCACAACCTCCAGGGCTCCCAAAGGGGACCCCATAAGCTAAGAGCCTGGCAGGAGCACTCACACAATCACATGGCTAATCTCCATAGCGAAGAACAATAAAAAAAAGATCTTGCCTCCGATCACTGCAGAGAGCCCAAGGAGCAAAAATATGATCCAGGAGATGAGAAATGAAATGAAACATCGGGAGAAACTTCTAGGAATCTTCTAGCTGCGGCCAGGCAGCCTGAGCTCCCAGACAGGCCAAGGCTTGGTGCTACGCCCAGGTCCTCCTCTCCCCTCCCTCCTCCCCAGAAGCAGAGAGAGACTGCAGAGGAGGTGGGGGAACGAGGAAGAGGTTAAGTAAATGCCGCCCTTCCCATCCTAGGCCAGCCTGTGCCGGGCTTCTCCACTCAAGAGTTTACACAGTTGGGGAAATGAAAGTGGATTCCAAGCCACTCGGGCCAGGTCCACCTCGTTTCCTTCTGCGGGTCAGCAGGACACCTCGCAGACCTCGGGGCCACCAGCACACAAACCCAGGAGCTCTGGTGCGGGGACGGTCAAGGCCCCAGGGGAGTTCGGAGACTTCTCAGCCGTAAGTGGGCACTCCAAGAGCCAGGACCGCACCCCCCACCCCCAGCCCGGCCCCGGGGCAGCCACCGGAGACCCAGGCGGGGCCTGAGACCAGGGAAACAGTCAGAAAGTGAGAACAGACTGCGCACTCTCAGTGCTGGGAGCATTCAGCCGACCGCAGAGTGATGCGACAGGAAGGAAGGCCGGCGCTGGGGAGGGGAGGGGCGGGGGCCTACCTAGCTCCAGGGAGGAAATGCCCGAGCAGCCCTGGGGACACGCGCTGAGCCCCCACAGGTGGGGGTTCCCCGGAAACAGCAGGCCATCCTCTGCCCAACCAGGGTTGCCCCGGGCACCACGTCGGCCCTCTGCAGTCACAACCAGCCTTACACAGACTCCGCATGCAGCCCAGCCTATACCTGCTGGGGACCTGCCGCCTCGGGTTTCCATCGCTAACTGATCTCCTGACGTGTCTACTACCCACCGGACACTGGGAGCCTGCGTCTGGGAAACGAATCGCTGTACTCAGCATCACCCCTGTCTTCCAGAACCTCTCGAATTCCCTTCCTGCCTCATGGCTTGTACTTGCTAAAAGGAAATGAACCCAGGAGGGGTAGAAACCGACAGCGAGGCAGGCCCGCTCCGCGGGGTACTTGCTATGGTCTTCCTCTCATGCAAGGCCCCAAGCACGGGATTCATCAAGTGCCCGAGCCTCGCGGGTCCAATTATGATTACTTCTCACTGCAACCTTGACAACGGAGCTCAGGGGTCATGCCGCATTTGGGAGGCTGCAAAGTAGGCTCAGGTCAAATGACCTGCCCAATGCCACCCCCACAAGGAAGCAGAAGGGACCCCATATCTGTTGGACCCAAAACCCACATCCTAACCACCAGGCCAGTGGTTCTCAGCTGGGGCTGATCCTGCCCGAGGGGACACCAGGCAATGTCTGGGGTGCTGCTAACATCGAGGGGGTTGGGGCCAGGTGCTACTCAACCCCCTACAGAGAATGACTTGGGCCCTGTGACAGCAGGGACCAGCTGAGAAACTCTACAGCAACCCACACAGCCTCCTCAAGCAAAACAGCCAGAGGAGTGGGGAAACGCAGAAAGGAAGGGGGTGGCAGGGCATGGCGGGTATCTTCCCAGACCTATGACATCGTAAGAAATTTGGGAACCTCTGAAACGTGCCCACAGATCAGGGCTTCGGAGGCCATACCCCTTACCTTCTCCAACCTTCTGTGTTCTCGTGGTCCAGGCGGAGCTTCTTAACCTTCCGCATTAACCACCCGGCTGACCTCAGGAGGGTGGGGGAGCCTGCGGGAAGAGAGACCCCAGGGCTGTAACTCCAGGCCGTCTGGGAATGCACACTCTCGGCTCTCCTCCCCTGCCCATTTTTCCGGGGACACCCAATGCCAAGGGCATTCTGATGAGGCCCTGCCCAGAAATTCGAGAGGGTGCCTGGCATTTGCCAGAAACCAGCATCTTTTCTGCCACGCAAGTGAAGTCCTCCCAAGGCAAGAAGTCCCTGAGAAGAGGGCAGTTTCAAATGACGCCAGGGACGGCATCCTTGGTGCTCACCAGAAACCGACTCATCCCTAGTTCCCCACTGTAGCCACTCTCTGATGGCCTTCCCGACCTCAGCTTCCTCCTTTGCCCTTGACCACAATCTCCAGCCACGCTGGCCTCGCTCTCCCCATGTACTCGGACCCTTTCGCACCTTAGAGCCTTTGCCCTTGCCAGTCCTGCTGCCTGCGGTGCCCTCCCCTGCTTTCTAGATGACCTGCCCCCTCCTCTCCTCCACGCCTCAGTCTCACCTGAGGTCTTTCCTGGCACCTGATCTAAAGTCACTAACCCACGGGGCGCCTGGGTGGCTCAGTGGGTTAAGCCTCTGCCTTCGGCTCAGGTCACGATCCCAGGGTCTCCGGATCGAGCCCCACATCGGGCTCTCTACTCAGCAGGGAGCCTGCTTCCTCCCTCTCTCTCTGCCTGCCTCTCTGCCTACTCGTGATCTCTCTGTCAAATAAATAAGTAAAATCTTTAAAAAAATAAATAAAGTCGCTAACCCAACACACACAACACCTGGTCCTTCTGTAGAGCATTGAAGCACTGAGTCTGGGACAGTGGTTCTCAAGGGGGATGGCTCTGCCCCTCCCCTGGCAACATCTGTCGTCGTCCCAACTGCGGGTGCTCCTGGCGCTCAGTGTGCCGAGGAGGAGGACTCTGCATTCTTTATTTGGGGGAAAAGTTGAGTAAGATCCTCAGGCCGTCACTAGGCACTAGCATTAATCTCTGATGGGCCAGATGTTACGACCGCGGCACCTGTGGGTCACCTCCTCACTCCCTCCCACTTAGATCACGGATCTCAGTGGTGCGACACCCTAGGGCCTCAGTAAGTCAAATGATTATGGAATACAGAGTCTCTCAGGGGTCAACTGATTCCACTAACCCCGTGGGTCACAAACAGGGCCAGTTCTGCTCCCAGGAGCCGTTTCCAGGCATCAGAACCAGGAGGCACGGTAGCAGCTTGCAGGACAGGGAGGGTAAGCATCACAGGGCACACAGGACACTCGCCTCCACTCCCCACTGCAAAGACGGCTGTGGGAGCCGAACCCCGGCTCCGGGAGAGTGAGCACTCTTCGCTGGGATGTCAGCTCCAGGTTGGGGGGTGGGGGAGCAATCCTACGTCTGTCCTGTCTCCTCTATTTCCCTGAGCCCAGAACCATCCCTGGCACACACGAAGCATTTTTGGCCAAATTATCGAGTCCCTGTCCTCCCCTGAGTGCTGCCTGAAGTCAAAGGGAGCCCTGGTTTGGTCAGCAACCAAACCCCTTCTCGAGAAGGAGCCAGGCCCCCCGGTAGGCAGGTGCCCTGATGCTTCAAGAAGAAAGCAGCACATGGCCCCGGGACTCAGACTGGAGGGGACAGATGAAGTCAAATGTCACCTTAAGCAGCACTGGTCTCACTCGCAGTCCTGTGGTGAAAAGAGGGGTCGCTGTTGTCAGAGATCCGGGTTCAAAGCCTGGCTCTACAACTTCTGGTCTCTGTGACCTTGAGAAGCTGCTTAACCTCTCAGCTAATTTAGGTTAAGTTTAACCTCTCGGTTAAATTGTGTCTCAATTTCCTCAGCTACTGAAGACATTACCTATGCCAAGGGCTGCTGTCAGAATTAAGTGCTCAAGTAAAATCCTAGATGTGGCAAAATCTAGATGTCAGCTAATCCTGTCCACAAAACAGGTCGCTGAAAATCCCAACACGGGGGGAATTGGACCAAAGCTCCTTTTAGAGCCAAGATCCCGGCAGCAGGCCCTGGGTTAGGTGGGGGGGGGACACAGCCACACCTCCGCCTGATCCAGCTGCCCTCAGCATTCCCTCCATTCTCCCACAATCTTCCAGGGGGTTCTTCCTGGGTAGCCGCTGGAGGGAGATGCTGGATGGAAAGAAAAGTCTCCAGCAAGGGCCCAAAAAGCCACAGCCATTGGCCTGGGTCCCAGCCAACCGCCTGGGAGGGCAATGACCTTAGGGTTGTAGAAAACCACTTCCTGCAGCCTTCTGTATCCTGGAGCAGGAAAATGAATCCCACCAGCCCACACACCAGCCATCACGGTCACCCCACCCCCGCAGAACTGACCTTCTAGAGGGTCCAGAAAGCCTCCATTTCAGCTGCAGGCGTGGGACTCAGACCTGGACAGAACCAACGGGTCATTAATGCAGCAGGTTAATGGAGGGACTGGCTATCAACTCGCTCTCCCTGCAGGCGGGAGTCCTGACCGGCCGGCCCAATCCTCTCTACCTGAACAGGTTCTAGAGATGCCTCACGGCCCTGCAGTGCTGTCTGCATGCCCTGAGCTGCAGTCGGGAGAAAAGGCCTCCCACCTGGCCCAATTTTCCCGGGAATCAGCCAGGGACTGCACCGCAGCGCACACCTCCAGGGCTTCAGTCCCAGCTCCTGGAAAGCGCGTTGGTTCGGGCGGGAGAACGCCAGCGGTCGGGGGGCAAAGGGAACGGGACACTTCTGATGGTTCCGCCGCAGCAAGCATGGGGAAGTGTCAAGGCCGGTCTAAAGCTGCGTGGGAAGACGGTGGGCAGCGGGACCCGGCCGGGAGGGAGGCTGAGAGAAGGGGCTGGCCCCTGTCAGGGTGTGGGCTGGGGGAGGCCAAGCGCTGGGGCGGGGTGCGGCGGTGCGGGCAGGAAGCAGGCCCAGGAGGCGGCCTCCGCTCTCACGGGGAACGTGTGTTTGCACGGGGAGGGGACCTCCAGCACCTGCGGGCAAGGAGAGCGCGGCGGGTGCGCCCACTCCCGGAAGGGACCGCAGCCGGTGGCTTGGGCAGCGACCCGACGAGCGGGAAGGCTGGGTCGGGGACGGACGGAGAGGTGGCCCGGCCACCGCAGCAGGCGGGAGGGGAAGAAGGGCTGACGAGGGCCCCGGGCTGAGGGGAAACCGAGGCGGGGGCTGGTGGAACCCGGAGTCGGGTCCGCGGCAGGGCCGGCGTGCGGGGAGGCCGGGGCGGAGGGCACCCGAGAGGCGGGTCAATGGCGGGTCCACGGTCAGGGCTGAGGTGGGGCCGGTCGATGGCGGGCTCGGGGTCGCGGCCGAGGCCGGACGGGGCGCGCGGGCTCTGCTCACCGGGCTCGGGGCCGGCGCGGAGTGGCGGCCGGGCTGGGCGGGGCGTCCCGGGGCCGGAGGGGCCTCACACTAGAGGCTCCATGCCCGGGACTGCGGCCCCGGAAGTGGCGGGCGCGGGGGACAGCAGCAGCGGCGGACACGGGGGAGCCGGCGGCTCGGGCCCCTTTGACCCGGAAGTTGAGCTGCCCAGGCGGCGGCCTACGATTGGCCAGCGCCCGGGCGGTACCAAGGGGCCCGCGGCGCTAGGGGGGAACGCGCCTGTTCGGCTCCTGCGGCCAGAGGCTTGGAATTTCCCTGGGGCGGCATCTTCCGGCGCGGGGACGGACGCTGAAGAGGGACACCCCCGTGCAATTTGGTATCATCCAGCCAGACCCATAAAACTTCTACGAATACTGTCTGGAAAAAGAAAAGCTCGCCGACGCGTTGGTGGTATAGTGGTTAGCATAGCTGCCTTCCAAGCAGTTGACCCGGGTTCGATTCCCGGCCAACGCAAGCAGCGTGGTTGACTTTTGTACTTTCTTACCGTAACTTATTTAAATTTTGCTACTAAAAGTGCCCAATTGGAGCTTCTTTTTTAATTACCACGAAGTAACTTTTAAACAACAGGCGAAATCTAAAAACCACGGGACAGGAATAATCGGCGCGCGAGGGAAAACGAAAGTGTGTTCCCGCCCGGGATCGAACCGGGGACCTTTCGCGTGTGAGGCGAACGTGATAACCGCTACACTACGGAAACAGGCGGGGGGGGCGAGGCCCCGGGGGCCTCAATAGAGCGCGCGCTTCCGAGGATTCCGGCTCTTCCGTAGCCCCGGGCCCTCGGATGGGGGCGGTGCGCGCTGGGTCCGCCCGAGGAGCCCCGGGAGCCCGCGCAGAACGCAGCGCTAGCTTGTCAGCATCTCGGACCAGCTTTGTTTTTTGCTTTTGTTTTTGTTTTTGTTTCTGGTCGTTGTTGTTGTTGTTTTTAAGCTAGGAGGACAGGAGGATAAAGGCAAGAATTTAGGGTCACATTGCTGTACAATCTGCCCCCAGCCCTCCAGCCCAAGACCGGGATTAGCGAGCGGGGAGCGGGGCAGTGGCTTCAGCTTCAGCCAAAAAACCTCAAGAATCAAGGTAAATGATATTTGAACGCACGACACCAAGATACCCTATTAGTGGCCGCATAACTCCGTAACGAGCAATATATCAAAACTAGAAATCGAGACAGGTTTTGGCAGTGCCTTGCCAAGAAGTCGTGTTGGGCTCCGAGGCTAGTGCAAGAACGTGTGCCCCTCTCTACCTGTGTTGCTGCATTTCTGAAAGGCGATGCCCGCCCCCCCCCCCCAAGAGCATCTTCTGGGAAATACTGAAACTTAAAAGTAGGCGCGTTATGATTCAAAACATGAAGAACTTGGGGGACGCCTGGGTGGCTCAGTTGGTTAAAACATGAAGAACTTTTTGTCATGTCACTTTTCTGTGTTTAATGGAACAAACTCGTTGATCACATTTTCAACATTTACTTCTGGGGAAGATTAACCATTGGAAATTACGTAAGAGATGTGCTGAGAAGGCACACATTTTTCAGGATGCCTCAGAGCCCGGTAGGGCAAGCACTCTCCTGGCCACAGAGCACAAAGCCCTTCTATACTCTTTTCCTGCTGCTGCTGTGACTTAAGACCACAGACAGTAGCTGCAAAAAACCAGAAGCTTATTACATCCGGTTCTGGAAACAGGAGTCTAAGCCCTGGTCTGGAGTGACTAGAATCCAGATGTGGGCAGGGCAGGGCAGGCGGCGGGAGGCTCCAGGGACAATGGCTTAGCCTGCCTTTCCCAGCCTCCGGAGCCCTGATGGCCCCAGCCTCTGTTTCTGTTGCTGCCCCTCCTTTGATTTGGACCTTCTTGCCTCTCTCTTGTATGTGACTCCATGAAGCCCACCCACATCTGCAAAATAAGCTCCCATCTTGAGATCCTTACTGCGTTTACAAGGTCTCTTTCACTGTGTGGGGGAGCATAGTCACAGGTTCTGGGGGTTAAGATGCGGCCTTTGCAGAGGTCATTATTCTTCTCTCCTTATTGGACATCGTTCCCTAACATCCTTTTTGATGGCAGTATAGTAGTTCATTCATTCATTCATTCAGCAATGATTTACTGACCACCTACTATGCGAAGGGGGCAACACAGCAGCCCCAGCTGTCCTGGGGGTGGTGATGAGGGGGCTAATTTGAGGGAAACTTAGAACCTCCTTATGCTGCCCTCCCCACAGCTTCCAACCTGCCTCCCCTTCCCACCCTCGTTGCCCAGGCTGGGCCCTTGGCCCTCTTCCCTCCACGCCGCACCCCTCCCAGGCCACCTTGTCCTCTTTCAGAGTTCAAACCCCATCTGTGCCTGGTGGACACCCATAGTCCTGACTCCCCCCAGGGCCTCCCCTGAGCTCCAGACTGAGGTCCGGCTGACCCTCAGTGTCTCCATGCAGGGCGTGGGGGGGTGTCATGGCCGTCCCAAACTTATCATGGTCCAAACTGAACTCCCTGCCTTTCTGGAATCTGCTTGCTATGGACTGAACATTGTGCCCCCCCCCCAATCCGTATGTTGAAACCCACCCCCCAAGGTGATGGTATTGGGGAGGTGGGGCCTTGGGGAGGGGGTTAGGTCATGGGGATAGAGTCCCCATGAATGGCATGAGTGCCCTCATGAGAGAGGCCCCAGAGGGGCTCCCTGCCCCTTCTGCCCTGTGAGCCCACAGGGAGAGGACAGTGGTCATTGCCCAGGAAGAGGCCCTCACCAGACATGGAACCTGCCAGTGCCAATCTAAGACGTTGCTCCTTCCTCCATCCCCAGAATGAGCTGGGGACGGGTGGTCTCCTTCTTTCCAGATGCTCAGCAGAACCTGGGAGCTGCCCCAGCCTCCTTGCTTGCCCACCTATATCCAATCACTCAACAAATCCAGTTAGCGTTGCTTTCAAAACACACTCAAAACCTGATTGTTCCTTCCCCTGGATGGCCATCTCCCTGGTCCGCCCCATCACCATTATCCTGTCCCCGTCCCTTCTGCCCTGTGCCCTGGCTCACAGCCTCACCCTTACAGTCCATCCTCCCCGTGGCAGCCACCTGTGAGCGCCCGGGAGCACCTGAGTCAGGTCCTCTCCTCCTCTGCCCACAGCCCGCTATGGGTCCCACCTTCCTGGGGTAAAAGTGGAAATTGTCCCTGAGGCCCACACAGACCCTGCAGGAAGACCTGTGATGCTTGGTCCCCTCGCTGCCCTCACTTCTTTCCCCTTCGCCCAGCCTGCTCCAGCCACACAGGCCTCCTCACTGGTCCCTCCAACTGTCAGGCAGGGCCCTGCCCCAGGACCTTTGCACAAGCTGTGCCCTCTGGCACAGGCATTTTCAGGGCTCACTACCTCCCCTCCTTCAATTCTTGATTTCAATGTTACCTCCTCAGAGGAAACTTCCCTGAGTTTCCCCCAACTCGGCACCCATAAATTGAGTGTCTGTCGCTTCATCGTGTTCTTTCAGTGTCTTATTCGTCTCTGAAAAAATCCCATTTGTGGATTTGTTTGCTTGCCTGTCTTCTGTCTTCTCCACTAGAATATGAACTCCACCAGGTTTTGAGGGCTTTGCTTGCTTGTTGGTTTTTTTGAATCTATTTTGTTATGTATGTGTCACTGTGGGGTCAGTAAACATTTCTTGAAGTTATGAACACATGAGGGTTGGCCAGAGTAGAGAAGACCTGGGAATGGGAATGAAGTAATACAGGTGGGCTTCCTGGTGGAGGGGGAGTAGCTCAGAAAAGATGTCACCTGCCCTGTGAACCCCATCAAGGTCTGAGAGCTCCTTCATCTGCCAAAACACAAACAAACACAAACTTTAAAATTATTTCTTGGGTCATTCAAACCCACGTGGGGCAACTGATGTGTTGGGTGACATCCTGTCGCCCCTCCTCTCAGCCTGGGTTTGCCAGCAGGGTCAGAGAGGTGCCCAGGCTGAAAAGGACGCTACTTCCTTCTTTCCACCAGGTGTCAGCAGGAACACGACCGCCAGGCATCATCCAGCGTCCTCTGCCTCCCGACACCGCCCCTCCCTCTGCCCTAACCACCCTCCCTTCCAGCCCCACTCTGAGCCCCAGACCTCAGCATCTCAAAGTCAGACACTCCACTCCTCCCAACACACACCCCGGCATTTGCTGGAGTGTCCCTGTCCCCAAGCAGGTCACCACGGCAGACAGGATTGCTGGCCTGTCCTACCAGGCGGCTACCCATTGCAGAGGTTGGACAGAGGAAGTGGAAGGAGGAAATAAAGAAAGGAAGCAGAGAGGGATTTAGTATTTCGTCTGGGAAATGTCTGTTGCAAAGGCTGGCATCAAATCCCTCTGGATGTCTGAGAATAACACGTACAAAGTAACAGAAATAGATACTAAATACTAGATACTGGGAAACATCCTAAGGAAATGTCGCACTTTAAACTCATTTATACCGCCCAGCTACTCCATGCTACGGGCACCCTCAGCAGCACCATCGCCCTTTTAATGTTGAGGAAACAGGCACAGAGAGGTTAAGTAACTTGCCCAAGGTCACACAGCTTATAATAATGAGTCGAGATCCAGAGGCCACCTTCTACAAAGATGAAGTTCAAGGTAATCAGATACCTGAAAAGAAAAGCCTGTCGAATCTGAACCAGCCATTAGAAGATCTGCCCTGAGCCTCGTCAGGGTCGTGCATATATTAAGACAGAGTGGTCTGGTGGGTTTCCAGGCAAAAGAACAGAGACGGCCCAAATGTGCCCCCACAGTTTGGGGGAAGCATGAAATGAACGAGGAGGCACTCTGTCTTCTGAGCTGGGGCAATCTGGGGAGTTGTGTGTCCTAACCTGCCACATATAGAGACCACCGCCCGAAAAGGATACAGGTAGAAACATGTCCGGGCATATGCACAGAATATCCCCAGACAGAATCTGTAAAATGCCACCAGAACGGCTGGCTGTGGCCTTTGGGGGAGCATGGGGGTGGGGAGTGGGGTGTTGGGGGGGTTCTGGGGACCAACTTTCCACTCACACACTTTTTTAAAAAAGATTTTATTTATTTATTTGACAGACAGAGATCACAAGTAGGCAGAGAGGCAGGCAGAGAGAGAGGAAAAAGCAGGCTCCCTGCTGAGCAGAGAGCCTGATGCAGGACTTGATCCCAGGACCCTGGGATCATGACCCTCCTGGGATCATGACCCGAGCTGAAGGCAGAGGCTTTAACCCACTGAGCCACCCAGGGGCCCCTCCACTTGCACACTTTTATTCAAGTTGAGTTTCTATTTCAAACATACAGAAAAGCATGTAGGGCAACAGAATAACGGCTTTCAAACAATATCCTCCTTTTTTTTTTTTTTTAAACAACACATTTAGATAAAGAATGCTCCCCAGCACACAATTTGGCAGCACTAGGGAGAGAGCCAGGGGACTGAGCTCCTGGAAAGAGCCCTCCTTGGAGGCATTACAGTTAAAAAGGGCTGACAACACATGCGTCTGACTGTTCGTGGCTTCGGGCCGTCCCCGGACCAGATCAGCTTGAGCAGAAGTGAAGTTCAAGGGAACTGAGATAACTTAAAATAAATGCCACCGGACCTTTCCAAACGGGTGACAGAAAAGTTTCTCTTACACTCTTCGGTCCTGTCGAATTACGGATAAACTAAGTGTTAATTTCATAACAAAAACCCATTAAAAATGCTAAGAATATAGACTATTTGCTTCAAGTTGTTTAAAAGACATATTGAGACATTTGTGAGAGAGTCAACTCCCTCTGTGCGCTGGCACTTTTTCGATGAAAGATTAGTAAAGAAATAATGATAGTTAACAGATTCATTAAATAATGGCGGTTAAGGGGCCGGGTCCCGAACTAGGTGTTTCAGTCACTCCTTTATCAGAACTGACCCGATGGGAGTCGAGATTCTCATTATGCCCATTTCACGGATGGGGAGAGTAAGGCTCAGCCATCCAAGTGACTTAAGGAGCTGTTCGTAAACAACCTCACTCGCCTCACCCCCACAGCCGCCCCTGCCATTGCACTGTTTCAATAAGAGGAGTTTTTGCTATTGACAAACACTTTAAATTATTTGTTTCTTCAGTGTCGGAATGGCTGTAATCCTGTTTATTCTCAAGACTCCCCTGGTGCTGCTTTGACTCCCCCAGGAGCTTTGCAGTCGCTGGGAATTTCCACTCCATTTCACAGTTGCAATTTTCATCAATTTATGAAATGATGCCTTTTGTCTGCAGCCCATCACAATTCCTGCCACCTACGGGGGTCCCTTACATTCCGTCTCATACACCATCACTATAGGTAATAACTTACTGGGCACTGGGCACTCTTCCAATGGCTACCATCCTCCCACAGCACTGTGAGGTGGGACTACCAATCCCATTTGACAGGTAGAGAAACTGAGGCCCAAAGAGATGAGTCACGTGGTTGGCCAGCAGGGAATGAGGGGACTTTAACCCTGGCATTCCGATTCCAGAACTCACCTTCTGGATTGTGAACGCAGTACCCGTAAATATAGAAACCAGTCAAGAAATGACGACAAAGCAGGCTTGTTATTTCTGCGGTGGGGATACAGGGATGGTAGGCAGAGAGGCAGAAGCCCTGTGTGGTTGGCAGGGGCTGCCGAAGGGAGAGACTGGTGGACTCGTGCGGATGAGACTTTCCTCCCTGCCTCCTTCCTTCCATTGCTGCCCCTCACCTCCCTGCATCTCGAGGCCACTGCATTGTTCCAGGATGTTCTTAGCTCTGTACGATGAAACCAGCGCAGTCTGAAGGCTAAATGTGGGGAGAGGTAGGAGGTCAGAGCGGGAATGATGGAGACACTTGAGAAAGCTTCTCAGTCCCCACGTCTGTCTCTCCACATCCCACCCCCGCGAATCTGCTAGAATTTCCCCAAGACTGGGTTTCTCATTCATTCTCTCTTGAGGAGCCTGGTAACCTCAACCTCACTGTGTGACCCTGGGCAGGTGGCTTTCCCTCCCTGAGCCTCAACTTCCTCATCTGTGAAATGGGGTTGATAATAAGCGCTATCTCCTGGAGGGTAACGGCAGGTGGGAGGGAGGGAGGGACGACATAAACGAAGGGCAAACCGTGGGGCTTGGCACATCGTAGATGCTCAATCCAGAGTGTCCGTGGCCATTTTTATTTGGCCCAGGGCTCCACTACATGCTCTCCATGCACCAGATCTACTCGTGGCCCAGCTCACTCCCGGAGGGTCCATAACAAAAAAAGAGCACTGATGAGCCAACAAGCATGGCTTGTCTGCAGCCACTTGCAAGATTAGGCAAGACAGGTCCTGCCCTGACCTTGGTTCTGTCATCTGAGTAACAAGGGTCACAGCATGTGGTGCTCAGGAAAGATATTAATTCTATGAATGAATGAACTCCCTTCTAGAAATTTCTCTCCTTTTGAGGAAATAAAGCGGACTTGCCCAAGAAAACACTGCCTTTGCCCTCTCTGCTCCCTCTGTCCCGCCCCACACCCGTGACCACCCTCTTGTTGGTCACTTGACAACGGCCCACATGCACAGCTCTCTAAATCAGGGAGCCCCGCGTGTTATTCCCCTCAGGTCCCCCTTGCAGAGCCGGCCAACATTATGAGCAGGACCCTGACCCACCTGGAATACATCCCCAAACCCCACCACAAAACTTGACCTTGAATTTGGGGCAGAGTGAAGAGACAGAGTGGGAGAGGAAGGCAGAGCGACCAGAGGGCAGGATGGCACTGGTGGGTATCTCGGGGCACTGGGGAGGGGTCAGTTTGAGCAGGGGACACAGGGGGACACCAGATCCTGCTGTTCTGGGTTACAGAACCTCTTCCTCAATGGCAAAACAGGCTCACGAGTCTTTCTGCTCTTTTGTGCCCTCTGCTGGCGGGGGGGGGGGGGGGGGGGGGGGGGGGGGGGGGGGGGGGGGGGGGGGAGAGCGGAAGGGAGACCTCTGGAGCAGACACTGGGGCTCCACAGAGGGGGAGTGAGGAAGCAGGGGTGGAGAAGGCTGAGACAAAGCAGGGTGGGGGTCTGTTTATTGGCTCTAGTCCCTGTCTCCCAGCTGAATTAGACCAAATGACAGTAGCCCGCCCTTAAGGACAGCAGGCTCCTCTGGGCATTGTCTCCAGAGTGAGCTGACGGCAGCAGGAAGGGGGCTGAGGGCTAGGGGGGCCCCTCTCAATGAAGGAGCCCCCCCCCCCAGCTAGTCAGGCAGGCAGGCAGGGTTGCTGCGGACCTAGGTTGAACAGAGCTCCAATGAATTCAGCTCCACGAAAGCCAATTAAAGCCGGCGGGGGACCTAATGGGAGAACCAGGAGGAAGAGGGGAAGGAGATCCCCTCTGAGCGTGGTTGGGGAGCACATGGAGAGAGACCCGTGTGCAGAGACACACGATGGGGGCATCTGGAGCCCCCAACACACAGAAGGGACAAAGTTCTGTCCTTGTCCCTCCACCCCCACCCCCGGCTCCCACCAACTCCTGATTAGGAAGACAGGCAAGCCAAGGAGACCCAGAGGGTGACAGGGCCCCTTAGGGATAAAAAGTGTGAGGGACAGCTGGGAGGCACCCCCTTACCCCGTGCCCCGTGGCCACCCAGAGTGCTGAACAGGTGGCTGGATCTCCTTGATCAACAAGGGTCAGCTGGTCTGTCCCTTGGTCAGCTCCTCCTCAGGGGTCCACTCCTCCAGGCAGGGAGGTGGGACGTGAGAAGGACCCTCCCTGAGGAAAGCAGGCCATGCCTCCTGGAAGCCTTCCAGGAATGCTACAGGCCCTTGGCTGGGGATTCCCCAATGCCCAAGCGTGCGCCCCACCTTCTCCCTTCTCTGACTCCCCCAGCCCCTTTTGGAGCTCCCTCCCCTCCCTGAGCCCCACCTCTGAGACCTCCTTTCCTTTGGTCTATTCTCTTCTCTGAGCCATACTCAGACTCCCCTCTTTCCCCTACTCTTTCCCTTCCCCCTTTCACCTGCGGAGTCCCCTCAATCCCCTCTTGAGACCTCTTGGGCCCCCCATCTCTTGGACTTGGGCCTGGAAGTCCTCAAAAGGGCCTGGCTTGAGAGGCTGGATGATTCTTACCCAGCCAGGTTTCTGGGATTGGAGGGGTGGCAGGAAAGAGTTCCCATCCATCCTCCCTTCTCAGCACCAGACCAGGGGGTTTGTGGGTCCACAATCAATATTTCATGGATGACATGGGATGAAGACAACAATTTGGGACCAGTCTGAGGCTGTCAGCTGTGGGTAGGTACACCTGGGGATCGGGTGCACGGAGGTGGGGAGCACAGCTTGTGTGAGCATGTGTGTGTGGGGGGGTGTGTGTGCGTACCCCCACTCACAGGAGCTGCCATCTGCACACACACACACACACACACACACAAACACACACACACTTTTGCTCACAGCATTGGTGGCTAGGGAGACCCAGAGACTCAATAATGAGAGCTAGACAGATTTGGGGAAAAGTTGAGAGCTGATGCCTGTGTAACAAGAAGACAGCCCTGTGAACATGCTGGAGGAGGGAGAAGCATGTGCAAAGGCCCTGAGGCAGAAACAAGCTGGCTGGTGGGACATGAGCCAAGAGATGGGAATGCTGAGCAGGGGAGGCCTGAGACGTGCCTGAGCTTCGGAGTATCCACAGGGCTTAAGAAAGCGCATTCTGGAGCTATGCTATGTGCCTTCCAAGTCAGCTGGCTGAATTTGGCCTCAAGAGACTCTCATGCTGCATGCCTTATTTTCCCCACGTATAAAATGGGTATAAAATATTATCTGTTTCCAAAGGACTGCAGGAGGGAAAAAGACTCAACAGAAACAAACTCCCGGGGCCAGATCAGGGACCTGGTGTATAGTGAGCGCTCACCCCACGTTGGCTGCTGGGGCTGTTGCCACTAGAATTACGGGTTTGATTTTCTCCACGATGGGACTCATGACAAGATTTTAGGTGAGAGAGGACAGAGGCAGATTTACCATTGGAAAGACTTCCCTGGAGCTCTCTGGGGAGCCCAGAATGTTCCGTACAAGCAGCTGGACGGTGTTACACGGTCTGCACGTATGTATGAAACTCACTGAACTGAACACAGAAGACTGGTCTGCTTCACCATGTGCGAACAATGTCTCAATCAGAAATAAAGAAACACCAGAAAAGTCCCCCTCTGGGGAGTGCGGGGAAGAGGCCTGGGGTGAGGGAGGGGGCAGCACAGCAAGGGGGAGGTGGGACAGGTTTCTTTGAACCCTGATGTCGTTGTCTTTCCTGGCCATCTCTGTGTCCCCATCCTGAGCTTGGCCAGGGGTCCGAAGTGTCAGAAACCTACAGCACAGAGGCCTGGAAGCCTGAAACCCTGAAGGCTGGCTCTTTCCCTGGCCGTGTCGCCCATGACCGAGGCCAGCTGTGTCATCAGGGCCAGGAGAGGCAGGCACGGGGACAAGGGGGCCGCCTTCCTGCCTTTGTGAGTCTAAAAAGGGATCCTCATGTCGTGGGTTCAGCGTGTTCAGGAAACCCCTACGTGTGACCTGGTTTGGGACTAGAGTCTTTGCTCATGTCATTAGTTAAGATGAGGTCATCCTGTATGCGAGGGAAGAAATTCCCATGACTTTAGCCCCCTGAGTTCGGGGTGCTCTGCCCCCTGAGTTCGGGGTGCTCTGCCACAGCGGCTACAGACCCAGTAACAAACCACAGAAAGCACTTGGCACTGAGGACACCGCTGTACGGCTGGTGAAGCAGCTGGACGTCACTTGACGTTTATTGGTGTTTTGCTTTTTTTAAAATGTATTTATTTGACAGACAGAGATCACAGGTAGGCAGAGAGGCAGGCAGAGAGAGGGGAAGGGAAGCAAGCAGGCCCCCTGCCGAGCACAGAGCCCAATGCGGGGCTCTGTGCGGGGGCTCGATCCCAGGACCCCGAGAGCATGACCTGAGCCGAAGACAGAGGCTTTAACCCACTGAGCCACCCAGGCGCCCGACCATTTGACGTCTTAAACATGCATTTTAGCTATCATTGTTATCATCGATAAACAGAAGAAAATAGCAGCCACTCATCATCTCACTCCCCACTGGTAACTTTTTGGGGAACGTCCTTTTAGATTAAAAAAAGAAAAAAGAAAGAAAAGAAAAATGTGTTCGGGTACCACGTATGGGCTATTTGAACACACCAGTTGTGTAAAGACCTTGATGAGCCTTGATGGGTTATTCATGCTCTTAAGTGATTATTGTTAGGTTTGAGGGTTTGTTTTTGTTTTTTAGAGCAGTTGTGATGTTGGCATTATGCTTTTTAAGAAGAGTCCTTATTTTTGGAGACTATTGAAGTATTTCTGACTGAGATGCCATGTCTGGAATGGGATACAAAACAGGGCCTTGGGGATGGGGGGGGGTGGGGACTCTCTGTTCTGCTTTTCGTCCCTTTCTGTGTGTTTGAAAACTCCCATAATCCACTGATTATAAAACCTTATGACCGGGGCACCTGGGTGGCTCAGTGGGTTAGAGGTCTGCCTTCAGCTCAGGTCATGATCCCAGGATGCTGGGATCGAGCCCCGTATTGGGGTCCCTGCCCAACAAGGAGTCGGTTTCTCCCTCTCCCTCTGCTCCTCCCCCCTGCTTGTTCTCTCTCTCTCTCTCTCTCTCTCTCTCTCTCAAATAAAACCTTAAACAGTAACAACAACAAACCTCTTGACGCCAACTCTCGGACGTGTCTGGATTGAGGACAGTCTAGTGGGATTTGCAATCATCCCGGGTGGTTAGTGTCATAATATCACGCACACATGCGTGCACACACACACACACACACACACAACTAGAAATGACCCAGATGTTTCCCAGGTGATTGGATCAGCTGTGGTATGTCCACAGAACAGAGTATTACTAACAGATAGAAAGGAACCCGCTGTACAGCCACACAACAGCGCGGCTAAATCTCTCATAGTTACGCTGAGCCATCTAAGACAGACAAAAAAGTGCATACAATAAAATTCCATTCATAGAGAATCCCACAGGACCCCACTCACAGGAGGTCTCCAGAGGAGTCCCATCCACACAGGCAGAGAGGAGATGGTGGGAGCCAGGACTGGGGCAGGGGTGAGGATTCTGTGCTTCATAGGGACAGAGTTTCTGTGTGGGGAAATGGAAAGTTCTGGAGACGGCTGGTGGGGGTGGTTGCAGGACAGTGTGAGTGTGCTTCGTGCCGCTGAGCTGTGCACTTAAAAATGATCAAAATAGGGATGCCTGGGTGGCTCAGTTGGTTCAGCCGCTGCCTTCGGCTCAGGTCATGATCCCAGGCTCCTGGGATTCAGTCCCGCATCGGGCTCCTTGCTCAGCGGGGAGCCTGCTTCTCCCTCTGCCTCTGCCTGCTTGTGTGTGCGCTCTCTCTCTGACAAATAAATAAATAAATAAAATCTTTTTTTTTTTTTAAAGATTTTATTTATTTGTCAGAGAGAGAGAGAGAGAGAGAGAGTGAGCACAGGCGGACAGAGTGGCAGGCAGAGGTAGAGGGAGAAGCAGGCTCCCTGCCGAGCAAGGAGCCTGATGTGGGACTCGATCCCAGGACGCTGGGATCATGACCTGAGCCGAAGGCAGCTGCTTAACCAACTGAGCCACCCAGGCGTCCCTAAATAAATAAAATCTTAAGAAAAAAAAAGATCAAAATAGGGGCATCTGGATGGCTTAGTCGTTAAGCATCTGCCTTTGGCTGGAGTCATGATCCCAAAGTTCTGGGATCGAGCCCACATCGGGATTCCTGCTCAACAGGAAGCCTGTTTCTCCCTCTCCTACTCCCCCTGCTTGTGCTCCCTCTCTCACTGTGTCTCTCTCTTCAAATAAATAAATAAAATCTTTTTAAAAAATGATTAAAATAGTTAATTTTATGTTATATGTATTTTGCCACACTTTTTTTTTTTTTTTTTTCCTTTAGAGAGAGAGGAGGAAGCAGGCTCCCTGCCTAGCAGAGAGCCCGATGCGGGACTCGATCCCAGGGTCCTGGGATCATGACCTGAGCCGAAGGCAGAGGCTCAACCCACTGAGCCACCCAGGCGCCCCAACCACACTTTTTTTTTTTTTTAAGATTTTGTTTATTTATTTGAGAGAGGGAGAATAAGAGGGGTAAGGTCAGAGGGAGAAGCTGACTCTACCTCTGAGCTGGGAGCCCAATGTGGAACTCGATGCGGGACTTGATCCCAGGACTCTAGGATCATGACCTGAGCTAAAGGTAGTCACTTAATCAACTGAGCCACCCAAGCACCCTTGCCACAAGTTTTTAAAATGGAAAAGAAGGGGCGCCTGGGTGGCTCAGAGGTTTAAGCCTCTGCCTTCGGCTCAGGTCATGGTCTCAGGGTCCTGGGATTGAGCCCCACATCAGGCTCTCTGCTCAGCAGGGAGCCTGCTTCTCCCGCTTTCTGCCTACTTATGATTTCTGTCAAATAAATAAATAAAATCTTTAAAAAAAAATAAAAAGAAAATGGAAAAGAAAAACCATGATTTTAAAAAGATAGACCAGAAAAACAACCACAGCAAAGACTGGCTTAGCTGTAAGGTGTCACCAGAAATATTGTACCCAAAGCAGTTGGCCTTTTTCTTCATGGTTAAGTTTCAGAACCTGGATGGGAGATAGAACGGTAGTTGCTGGTCTCATGGTCTCATCTCAGCAAAAGGCCTGACTCCCCTAGAGGCCCTTGAGGTCACGGCAGTGGCTGGTTTTAAATTCTGCCTGGAAACAGTTTTTTTTTTTTTTTTTTAAGATTTTATTTATTTATTTGAGAGGGAGGCAGTGAGAGAGCATGAGCGAGGAGAAGGTCAGAGGGAGAAGCAGACTCCCCGTGGAGCTGGGAGCCTGATGCGGGACTCGATCCCGGGTCTCCGGGATCATGACCTGAGCCGAAGGCAGTCGTCCAACCAACTGAGCCACCCAGGCGTCCCTGGAAACAGTTCTTAAAAGATGTTCTCCAGGCCTGACATGCAACCTCCAGTGACTGGATTAGCACCTTGGAGCGGCCAAAGAGAGCCGTGGTAGGGGGATTAGAAAGCCACTGTCCCCAGAACCCAGAGGTCCCCGCTCAGGAACACTGTATTAACCATGCCTTTTAACTTCCGATGCTCCGACATCGGGGGCCTTGCTACCCTGGAGATTGGCCCCTTCTTGTTCCAGGGCCAGACTGTTCCCAGAGACAGTAAATGACCTGCCGTGGGTAGGCTTTTCAAAGACAAACCCAGGGTGCCTGGGGGGCTTAGTCCTTAAGCGTCTGCCCTCAGCTCAGGTCACGATCCCAGAGTCCTGGGATCAAACCCCGCTTTGGGCGCCCTGCTCTGCAGGAAGCCTGCTTCTCCCTCTCCCACTGCCCCTGCTTGTGTTCCTTCTCTCGCTGTGTCTCTCGCTGTCAAATAAATAAATTAAATTTAAAAAAAAAAAAAACAACAGCCAATCCAGAGCCCATTCCCCCAGCACCTCCCCTGCGGGGCTCTCACATCCAGGGTCACTGTCTCTTGCCCAGTCCCCTTGGACCAGGTGCCAGGCAACTAGGAACAGGTGTTCCATCCTAGAGCCCACTGAAGTTATCCCAACTAGCCTGTCCTAAACATGCTAACCCTGCCTTACCCTGTTCTTACCGTGGAAACCACCATCAAGCCTCTTGCCCTACTTGATGCCAAATCTCAGACGTGTCTGAATTGAGCACAGTCTAGGACAGGCCCCCACGTCTTCTGACTGTCCTGCTGCTTCCCAGTTGGGTGGCCCTGTGTGGTATGGCGAGCCCCCACCCTTCAGAAACCCTAACAGACTCTCTCTCCAAGGGCAGTCTTCTCCTAGTCTGTTGGATGTCGTATGCCTTGGATTTTGTTTTAATATACTATATTTAAGAAACCATCTACTTTTTAAAAAAGATTTTACTTATTTATTTAACAGACAGAGATCACAAGTAGGCAGAGAGGCAGGGGGAAGCAGTTTCCCCACCGAGCAGAGAGCCTGATGCGGGGCTCGATCCCAGGACCCTGAGACCCGAGCCGAAGGCAGAGGCTTAACCCACTGAGCTACCCAGGCGCCCCCCATTTACTTTTTTTTTTTTTTTTTACTTGTCAGAGAGAGGGAGAGCGAGTGAGCGAGCACAGGCAGACAGAGTGTCAGGCAGAGGGAGAAGCAGGCTCCCTGCTGAGCAAGGAGCCCGAAGTGGGACTCAATCCCAGGACGCTGGGATCATGACCTGAGCCGAAGACAGCCGCTTAACCAACTGAGCCACCCAGGCATCCCCCCCATTTACTTTTTATAAAATTTTGGTAAAATACATGTGAAATGTATTTCTCGCCACAGCCATAAACTGTCAGGTAACCATCCCCAGCACCCAGCACTGGATCCTCTTCATCTTCCCAAACAGAAACTCTGTCCCCATGAAACTCGAACTCTCCATTCCCACCTTCCCTCTGGCCAATACAGTGTGTTTTGAAACACGCATGCTGCAGAATTCTCCCACGCTCGTGTACAGCTATGATTCCCAGGATGTCCTTAGGGCATCATTCAAAAGCCACCAAAATGTTCCCTAATAGGAAACTGGCTCAATCGATGATACATCTGTATTCTAGAATGCCAGGGGAAAGAAATGTAGGATCTGTGAAATAGGGAGCTGGAGGTTCTCACTGAATGGGTCTGGAAAAAATCTCCAAGATGGAATGCTAAGTTAAAAAAAAAAAAAGAAGCAGGACACTTAGGTGGCTCAGTCGGTTGTCATCTGCCTTTGGTTCAGGTTGTTATCCCAGGGTCATGGGATAGAGCCCCGCATCCATCAGGCTCCCTACTCAGCGGGGAGCCTGCTTCTCCCTCTCCCTCTGCCTGCAGCTCCCCCTTGTGCCCTCTCTCTGTGTCACATAAATAAATAAAATGTTTAAACAAACAAACAAAAAAAAAAGCAGGGCACAGACCTCACAGAGGCATAGAGCAGGCAGAGCATGTTACCTTTTCTATAAAAGGATGGCAATACTGTATCATATTTTGAAACTTGCTAAGAGAGTCGACATTAAAAGTTCTCATCATAAGGGGGAAACTTTGTAACTATGTGAGGGGAGGCTGTTAGCTACAGTTACTGTGATTATGTTGCAATATATACAAATATCAAATCTTAGATTGTACACTTTATATTAACACAATGTTATTTAAATGTTAATGTATTTATAAAATATATTTATGAAATATATATTTATATTAATACAATGTTATATGTTAATTATATCTCAATAAAAGTGGGGGGAAGCAAAGGGTATTACACATACACATACCCCCAAAAAGGATATGAGGAGTGAGAATATCTTTCTAGGGGTGCCTGGGTGGCTCTGTCAGCAGATCATGTGACTCTTGGTTTTGGGGTTGCAAGTTCAAGCCCCATGTTGAGCATAGAGCTTAGCAGAGTCTGCTTCTTTCCCTCTGGCCCTCCCTGCACTGTCTCTCTCTCTTTCTCTCAAATAAATAAGTAAATTTTTTAAAAGATTTTATTTATTTGACAGAGAGAGATCAAAAGTAGGCAGAGAGGCAGGCAGAGAGAGAGGGAAGCAGGATCCCCGCTGAGCAGAGAGCCCGATGTGGGGCTCAATCCCAGGACCCTGGGATCATGACTTGAGCCGAAGGCAGAGGCTTTAACTCACTGAGCCACCCGAGTGCCCTGTACATTTTTTTTTTAATGTTTTTTTTTCTAAGAGAAAAGATAAAGCTCTAGTCTGTGGACTTGAGCAAACAGGGGACAGAGCTTTAAGGCTTGTCACACATGGTACGTCTCCGTACATTTTTCTATGTGTAGGTGCATTATACATTTTATATAAAATTCTTTGTTACAGATTATATACTATATACGTACATATTATATTATGTCATATATATTATTTGTATATAATATATACATATATAGTATATAATCTGTAACAAAGAATTTTTATATATAATATTTAACTATACATTATATATGTTATATATTATATATATTTATATATAGTATATATATATAGTATAATACATAGTAAGTAGCATCTGTATGTATCATGTAACACACACACACACACACACACCAAAGTATATATTTGCTCCAATAAGACTAACATCTCAGAAAACAAAAGAAACCAATAGCAGTGGTCCCACTGGGAGAGGCGTCTGGGTGACCAGGGAGAGACTTTTCAACATAAACTCTTTTGTGTCTTTGGAATTTGGAATGTGTGTCAGGCTCCATATGCCTGAATGACTTATGCAAAAATGGATCCTATTTTTAAAAAGAAAGAGTTGGGGGGCGGTGCCTGGGTGGCTCAGTTGGTTAAAGCCTCTGCCTTTGGCTCAGGTCATGATCCCAGGATCGAGCCCTGCATCAGGCTCTCTGCTCAGCAGGGACCGTCCTTCCTCCTCTCTCTCTCTGCCTGCCTCTCTGCCTACTTGTGATCTCTGTCTGTCAAATAAATAAATAAAACCTTTAAAAAAAAATAAAAAGAAAGAGTGGTAGATTTACAGGCTCAGATCTGGAGTGATGTGGGAGATGGGGTCGATGAAAAATCAGTGAATGACTTTTAGTACATCTTTGTAAACTTAGTAAAGCAAGTCCGCAGGAGGGGCGGGCAGGGAGGAGGGAGAGACAGAGAGAGAGGTCCAGCCTGAATTTTCAGAAAGTGTCCGCCACACTGTTCGCTGAGGCCGGATGTCTAGAAAGTTCCTGGCATGGATGGAGGAAGGGGCTCATGCTCCTTAATGAGCACTTTAAACAAGGAAGAGAATACGATGACCTTATGGCTAATCTCTCCCCTCTGTGTTCCAAATCTTTGCTAATGAACATGCATTGCTTCTGTGAACTGTGTTTACAGGGATTCTAGGGTCCCCAGCAAGTGTCCCCAGCTGACACAGACCATGCTGCAGTGAACTCCATGTGTGAGTTTCCATCCTCCTGAGTAGGTGCCTACCGTTTATTGACGGTCTGTGCCTTTCCTTGGGGATACGTCTATTCCAATCATTGGCTTTTTAAACTCTTTCTTCTTTGAATTCTTCTTTTTGTTCACTCTTGTAGAGCTCCCAATCACCCTGCCTGACAAGGAGCCGTTCTCCCCACTTTCCAGACGAGGAAGCAGGCTCGGCCCCTTGGCCAGAGTCACAGAACAAGACAAGTCATAACCAGGTTGGCATAACCCTGGTGACAGGACAGAGGTGGCAGGGCTCCTGGGTGGGTGGATGGAGGGGCTTGTATCCCACCTCAGTGCAACAAAAGGAAGTCCCCCCGGGCCTTGGAGAAAAACAGAGAGGGAAATGGGGAATCTTTCTGGGGAGGCAGAGGCTGGTCTAGAGGGCAGACCCCTCCCCAGACCAGCCTCACCCCCACCGATCCCCTAACATCCACCCCGTGGACCCATGCAGGCACGCACCCACATGTTAACTCATGGGCCACACTGGACATGGGCAAGGGTTCACACGCAAAGGTAGGCACACGCAGGCCCCCGTGTGCACACACAAACACGCCCAGCCACACGCAAGTGTACACACTCTGCTTCTGAGTCTTCTAAAAATCAAAGCTTTGGTCAGATTCTAGCTCAGGCAAGCGGCCTCCCTGTCTCCTTTTGGCTGGGCCCCCAGGGCACTAGTGTGAGTGTGAGTGTGTGTGAGTGTGTGTGTGTGTGTGAGAGAGAGAAAGAGAGAGACAGACAGACAGACAGAGACAGAAACATGGAGATGGTGTAAGAACACAGCAGAAGACAGAGAAATCCAGGGACAGAGACACCAGCAGGCGGACAGGGGGAGATGGAGAGAACAGGACGCCTCCCTCCGTTCCCTGGCTGAGCGGGCCTCCTACAGCAGTCCTCAAAATAGGCCCTTGAGATGAGGACTGTTTTGACTGAATTTTCCAGAAGCGAAGGTGGAGGCTTGGAGAAGCCAAGCCCAACTCTTAGTGGCATGACCAGGTTCCCACTGCAAGTCGGAGGCTGGGGTCTAGACCAGCAGCTCCGCTGGGCTGGGCTGCACACCTTTGTCTTGCTTTCATTTACGTGGTCTCACGTGAAAAGCCAGGTCTCCAGCTTCTCCGGGGACAATCCAGCAGACGAGGCCATGCAGGGTTTGCTTTCCTGCCAGGGGCCAGCTATGTGGCTGGGTGCTGCTGTGTATGTTGTTTGAGATGGTCGCATCCATTTCTGCAGGTGCCTGCGTGTTTGTGACTCTGACTCTGACTGTCCCCGTGACAGGTGGCCCCTGACTGTGGGTGTGAGTGTGTGTGAGGATGAACTCACAGCCCACACATGTCGGTATGTGGTGGCCCCATCCTGGGGGCATTTTTGCAGCCTGTGAGGGTGCAGGGGACGTTTTATTCATTTGTGGGGAGCTTGCCCTGGAAGTTCCCCCGTGCCCCTGTGCAGGGGAAAATACAGTTTGCTTGCACCACGGTGTGGCGGGATTGCTTGTGCCCGCGCGGTTAGGGTTAGGGTGTGTGTGAAGACTCTGTGCCTATCTCCCGGTGCGTGGCCCTGTTGGAGAGATTTGTGGTGATGTGCGTGTGCACATGACTAGGTGTGCCCACGTGTGCGTGAGCGTGAACATGTGGATCTGTGAGCCTGTCCCCGGACATGCACCCTCATGTGCACTTGCGATGTGTCTGAGCACATGTGTGGACACGTGTGCCAGCGCTGCCATCTGTGCGTGCATGTCCTGTGAGCGTGCATGGGGCCGTGAGTACATAAGCCCGTGTCTGTGTAAATACGTGTGTGTGTGTGCACGTGCCTGCGACTGAGTGAGTGTGTGGGCGGACATACGCCTGCACACGTGTCTCCTTCTGGGCTTGGGTGTGAAAATGTGTGTGCGTGCGTCTGTGAGTGGACGTTTGTGCGTCTGTGGCTGTCTACGTGTACACACGTCTGTGTGGACCTGGGTGTTGACTCTGTGACTGCAGGTGTGTGCTTGGCTGAGCTTGTGCCGCTGTGTGTTGCATCGCTGGGCCATCCTGTGCAAAGACCTTTGTACTTGGCCTTGGGCACTCTTCCTGCTATGTCTGTGTCCGCCGCCTTCTGCCTGCCTGGTGAGGCTCTGAGGGCACCCCGTGTCCCAGGGACCTGGGGGGATGTCCCAGGAACCACCTGAGCAGCGGAAGGGTGCCTGTCCCCATGGGCACCTGAAGCTCTGGGGTGACTCTGAGTGGGAATATGGGGGTGGTGCTCTCTGAGGTGTGCAAGTGTGCGTGCAAGGGGGCCCCACTCCCGGGGTTCAGTCCAGTCTCCTGGCCCCTCCCAAACAACCCAGTGCATTTTCCCAGGACACTCCAGGCCTGCAAGGGAGAGGGATCCCCCTCCCACTTTACCCGCTCCCCCCCTCACTCCCTCCCCTTTCTCCCATCCTCCTCCACTCCCCTCCCTCTTTCTCCCTCCTCTCTTCCCACTCCCAGCTCTGCAAGGAAAGCAGTGGGGAGAGGTGGCCGCAGGCTGCCATCAGCTCCAATAGGCTTAAGTGGCCCATTTCCTGGGCTGCCTGGCACCCTCCGAAGACACCATTAGGGTAATGAGCTCTCAGCCCCTCCCAGCCCCAGTGCCTGGCAACCAAGGAGGGGGTGTCCCAAGCCCACTGGGCTGCTTCCCTTCAGTCTGCACTTAAACTTGGGGGGGAGCAGGGAGCAGGGAGCCAGGAGGGAGAGCTGCAGAGAAGCACACAGGGTCAGCTGGGGGAAGAGAGACAGAGACACAGAGACATAGAGACACAGAAGGACAAAGATGGAGAGACAGAGATAGAGACAGACCAGAAGTTCAGCGAGGAGGGGAAGGGAAATGAGACAGAAGGGAAAATATGATAGACGAAGAAGAGACCATAAGTGGGACAGGCACAGAGCCAGGGAGGACCAAGAGAGATAAAGAGATAAGACAAAGAAAGGGAGAAATGGCGAGACAGGGAGACAACCGCATATGTGCGCGCGCGCGCGTACACACACACACACACACACACACACTCCTAACAAGGTGGAAGACACTATCTTTCATATGTTTTTCCAAGATTTTATTTTATTTTTTTAGAAGATTTTATTTATTTGAGAGACAGAGATCACAAGCAGGCAGAGAGGCAGGCAGAGAGAGAGGTGGAAGCAGGCTCCCTGCTGAGCAGAGAGCCTGATGTGGGGCTCAATTCCAGGACCCTGGGATCATGACCTGAGCTGAAGGCAGAGGCTTTAACCCACTGAGCCACCCAGGCGCCCCCAAGATCTTGTTTTTAAGTGATCTCTACACCCAACATGGGGCTCAAACTTACAACCCCGAGATCAAGAGTTGTGTGCTCTGCCGACTGAGCCAGCCGGGGCCCCAAGACACTGGCTTTTATAAGCCAGTCTCGGAAATGACAATTATCACTGCTGTGTGACCACATCTATGGGTCACACAGACTGACCCTGAAACAGGGAGGGAGAAGCCTACCCGAGGTGTAAATACCAAGAGGTGGGGATCATTGCGTCCACGTTGGAGGTCAGCTCCACACCCACTGTGCTGGATTTGAGCTCCCTCCTCTGAGGCATGGGCTCACCAGCATCCACAACACAGCAAAGATATGCTCATTTTCCAGGGTCCCTCATTTAAAAAAATATTTATTTATCTATTAATTTATTTGAGAGAGAAAGAGAACATGTGAGCTGGGAGAGAGCAGAGGAGGTGGCAGAAATAATCAGCAGGCTCCTGGCTGAGTGTGGAGCCCGATGCAGGGCATGATCTTAGAACCCTGAGATCAGAACCTGAGCTGAGGACGCTTAACCGACTGCACCACCCAGGGGCCCCCTGGGGAGCTAGCACTCCAGGGGTCCGCAGATGGATACTTGCATTCTTTAGGGATTTTTTGGTTACAGGGGAAAGGAACTCAATTCAAGCTGCCTTGAAAAAGATATGTAATAAAGGGGCCTTGCTGGTTTGTGGAAGTGGGAAGTACAGGTTTAATCTCATGAGCTTCAGACATGGATGGATCCAGGGGCTCAAACATGATCATCTCTATCTATTCTAAGATCTGATGTGATTTAATTAATTTAATCCTCAAAACAGTGCCATTGGATATGTGACAAAACCAAGCACAGAAACTTAGGTATGTCTATTTTCCAAGAACCCACAGCTCTGAAGCAGCAGAGGGAAAGATTTGATCCTAGGCAATGTGGCTCTAAATCGGGTGCATTTAAACACTATAGTATAATGCCTCAAACCCAGAGAAGCCTCCAGAAAAAAAAAAAAAAAAAAAAAAAAAAAAAAAAAAAAAAAAAAAAAAAAAAAAAAAAAAAAAAAAAAAAAAAAAAAAAAAAAAAAAAAAAAAAAAAAAAAAAAAAAAGGACCAAGAAATGTCTGTGGTTTTGGACCATGTCAGAGCCCCTAAGAACTCTCTAAGTGAAAACCACTTCAATGTCAAGGGAAGCACACTTGATAATGTTAAAACAAGCTCTGGGAATATTGAAAACTTTCCAAGCCATCCAGCATCCAGCCACAGGTAAGCTGTAAAAAGATACCTGTGTTCTGAGATGTTCAAGACATTGGTGTAGAGGCAATGGGCCAAGAGAACTTTGAGCACGGGGCTGACTCAGAGACTCCAGACTGCACTCCCTGGACTCAAATCTTGGCTCATCTGCCTCCTGGCTGTGTGAATCTAGGAGAGCAACTTATCCTTTCTGTGCCTCAGTTTTCTCACCTGTAAAATGGGGAGGATAATACCACATTGCATTGATTCTGAGTCACGCATTTTTTTGTACATCAACGAGAGCAAGGTCTGCTCTATAATCAGTTGCATGTCAAAGCTTCACTGGAATGTTATTATTATTATTTTTTTAGGGGCATCTGGTTTCAGAGGAGGGGGCTGTTATTTAAGATGCTCCTCCCTCTCAGGACCACAGCGTGGGACATGCGATCCAGTCTGGCCAATCATAGCATTCCATCCAGTCAGCCACAGGGGTGGATTCAGGGATGGGCAGGTGATCCAAGCTGAACCAATCAGATACTTCCCTGGGACTTTCCTGTTGGATCTAATGGGAGACATTCTCTACGCCCACTAGCGGTAGGTATATCTTGCCTTGACTAATGTTCTAGTATTTTGTTTTCCTCTGGTGTGAGTTTCATTTCTAGAGAACCTCCCCCTTCCCCCATCCCCTAAGTTAACCACCAAAGATTCCAGTTCTTCTCCCTGGCTGACTTACACTTTCCTGCTCCCCATGATCAGACAGGGGCCCTGAGATTTGCTCTGACCAATTAAATGTGAGCTGAAGTGACATGTACTCCTGCAGGTGGAAACTTTCACAGGCAAGAGACAACTTGTCACATTGTCTCTTTCCTTAGCTACAGTGACCAGCAAGCAAATTTGAGATCGTGCTGACTCCATCAACCTGTACATATAGGAGGGATACACATATAGCCCTCAGCCCAACCCCAACAGAGGGACCAGCACAAGCAAGAGATGCATCTTGGGGTTTTGAGCCACTGAAATTTGGGGGATGTTTGTTACTGCATGCAACCTTAGCCTCCCCTAATGGATACAGCCCTCGGTTTCTGAGATCTCATTGTTTCTGCCAGAGACATAACCGGAGATTTCGCACAACCTGGTCCAGTATGACATAGCAAAACTATTCATACGTCTATAACTAGGACAGTAGTTAATTTTTGTGCCCCATGACCTTGACAACACCAGCCACTGTGTGCTCTTCATTCAGAAATTCAGAGACTGAGTTGAGGGCTGGAAAAAAGAATTGTCCATGATACAGTCTCCCCGATGTCTGTACATCTCTCCCCCCCCTTTCTCAGAGCTGGCTCTTCCCAGACCGGAGATATTTTAAAGCTCTGCCTCTCAACCGTTTTGCCGATGACTCATTTTTTATTCCTATTCTAATAGCAATCCTGCACACAGAGAAACGTTCTCCCTCTCCCTCCCACACCTTTCTCCTCCCCCCAGGCACCAGCAGGAAAAGAGCTTCATCTGGCGTCCTTGTGTGGGCAAGCCCTCTGTCCCTGATGGACGCAGTTTACCTCACTGTGATTCAAAAGTGGTGTTTTTGTTGTTGTTTTGGTTTGGTTTTTGTTTGTTTGTTTGTTTGTTTGTTTTTTGAGGCCCATTCCAGCTCATCTGTCCCATGGGGCTCCAGAATTGCTATGTTTTGCTTTGGTCAAGCTGGGAACCTGATGTTATGGGAATCATTTTCCTTAAACTAAACTCTCTGCTTCATTCTGTGTAAAGCAACCATCTGTGCAGACCTCACCTTCCTTACCATACTGGCTAAGATTCTGTGGGTTGCAAGTGACAGAAAACCCATCTCAAACAGGTTTCACTGGTCAACCACGGCCAACCACGAAAGCAACAAAAATGATTCCTCTGCCCTTCCTTTTGTTGCCCACAAAAGAATGGCACCTGGGCCCTCACACCTCTGTTCTTACCGTATCACTATGCTCAGCAAGAAATATATTATGGATGTGGCAGAAACACAGCCTCTGCAGAGAATATTGCATGACTATATTCCATCAACAGAACTTGACTGTGTCCAGAGCTCAGCTGCAAGGGATTATGGGAACTGTAGTTTCTAGCCTTCTGGCCACAGCAGGGCAGCAAGTAGAAGGAGGGAGGTCCCACCCATCAGCCTCCACACAAGGCCCCAGACAAGTGGATGTGACCAGCTTAGACCCTCCAGCCCAGCTCAGCTGCCCTTCGAATGCACCTGCATGAATGAGCCCAGGCAAGAATCACCCACCCAAACCACAGAATCATGACAAATAATAAATTGTTGTTTAAGCTTTTAAGTTTTGGAGGTGGCTTGTTACACAGCAGTAGGTAACTGATACATTATTGGCTTATTGAAAGAATGCCTTTGAATGGACTAATTGACCAGTCCTTTTAAGCAAGCAGACACAGGCTTCATAGAGGCTGAAGATGCTTAAACTCTTTCTCTCTCTCTTTCTCTGTCTCTATCTTTCCTTCTGTCTCTGTCTCCCTCTCTATCTCTCTGTCTCTTTCTCTTTCCTTCTGTCTCTGTCTCTTTGTCTCTCTCTGTTCTGCCTGGCTCTGTCTTTCTCCTTCCCTGCCTCTTCCCCCTGCAGCTCTGCCTCCCTCCCTCCCTCTGCCCCCTGTAAGCTTGGGACCCTGGGGTTTGGAGAGAACTCCCACTGAGGCAGGTGGTCAGACAACCTGATACCCAGGGGGATTAGCTGCTCTGCCCCTCACTCCCCCATGCCCCAAAGGGATTTGATGCCTCTGCCTTTTTCACTCCACCTTGATTAAATTTCCTCGTCTTCACCTGTGAAGTCCCACGCATCCACCGTTCACCGCAGCTGGTCCTGGGCTTACTCTGTACACTCGTTCCCAGTCCCCTCCAGGTCCTCCTGGGTCACCAGACAGCCACATGCCTCATAACACCGCTGCACCTGCCTGGGTCTCAGGATCTGAGCTTCTCACCCCCCCCCCCCCCCCTCTGGAACACACACACACACACACACACACACACACACAGAGTGCCTAGATCTCCCTTCACCTGGGAGACTTGGGGCCTCCACCATGTTCTCAGTTAAAATCATACTTTAAAAAAAAAATCATAGGTTGTCTGCTTACATTTTGTTCCTTTTGCTCCCACTTGTTTGGAGGAGACACAAACGTGTGAAATTCGTATTTCTCATCCCCAGATTTTTTTTTACCTTTCACTTTTTAAATAATTATAGGCTCCACAGGAAGTTGCAAAAATAGCACAGCCATCCCTTGTGCCCTCCCCCCAGCTTCCCCCCTGGTAGCGTCATTGCATCACTCTAGCACATTCTCAAAATCAGGAAATTCACATCGCTACAGTACCGTCAACCACACTATGGGCTTTCATCTTCCCATTTTTACTTTACACTCCCCTCGTGCACACACACCTAAGTATGTTGTATATACGCTTCTGGAGTTGCACATACATGACCCGCTCATGTACCCATGAAGATACACCTGCATCCAAGCCCATGAGTCGCTCACACTCAGCATCGCGTGCCCGTATATGTACGAGGAGGTTCAAACACACGCACAAGCGTGCACAGTCATATCCTCTGAGGCGGATGAATGGGTGCACACCGCTAATCACACACGTGCCTGGAAAGGGGCCGTCAAACACACATGGGACTCATCGTGTGTCCACACCCAGCTTTGAACACCTCTATAGAAATCACACACAGGTGCTGACATCCGTGCATCACACACGCACACGCACACACACACAGGCCTGCAATCCATGCATGCAGTCACTTACACACATATTCAGACACCTCCACGTATATGCACACGCAAGGCCATACCATGCACACATACACACACGCACGCAGCTTCGCACATACACTAACCCATGCTGGAAAAATCCACACAGTGAGTTATGATTAATATCGTCAGTACCCCCCCATCCTACTGGTCACCATGGTTTCAGGAGGATGTTGCTTTCATTTGCCAGTTGCTCTGTCCCTCCCCTGCCTTCTCTCTCTCTGACTCTCCCCTCCCCTGCCCTTCCCTCCCCTCCCCTTCTCTCTCTCTCTCTGTCTCTCTCTCAGTGTTTGAAGAAAACTTTTGCTGCCTTGCTATAAGTTTTTCTGGCTTTGAATTGAATACCTATAGAGATATAGTGAAAGTTCTGGAAGGGAAGAGAAATAAGGCTGTACTCCAGCCCAAAAGGGTCACCCTTACAGGCTCCTCTTCAGGCTCTACCCTTATTCTGGTGTTGGAGGAAGGGATCCGGTGCCTGGGGTGGGGGTGGGGGGTTGGACTTGGGGCTGCTATCGCAGGCCCCAAAGCAGGTTGTCAGGCCCCCCTTGCCCCTCACCCTGCCTGTCGCTCTGAGATACTTCTGATACTCTTGTGTTTTTCCTTTAGCCCAGCCACTTCTCTCTCAGCCACTTCCCACCACGCCTCTTGATCCCTCCTCAGCACCCTCTCCACTAAGAGATGGCTCTGTGTATCCAAACCTGAACTCGGGCTCCATCCCCTATAAGCCCAGCCCTCATGAAAGCTCACCACCATCTGTCCTGCCTCACAGGCCAGAATCTTGGGAGTCCCCTTAATGTTTCCTCTGTTTCCATCCCAAGTCCCACTTCCCCACATCTAGCCGAGTCTCAGCTGTTGTCCAAATCAGGATCCTCCCAGTGACATCTCCAGCCAGGATCCTTCTCACTCACTTTGCTCCACACAGGCCTGGTTGCACTCGGGTATGGGCCACATTGCTTGCACCCCGGGGTCTTTGCACATGCTGTGTCCACCTACTAATCTCCTCACCGTTTCTCTTAGATGTGCCAATGCATTCTTCAGCCTCAGCTCAGATGTCACCTCGTTGGGGACACCTGCCTTCTTCACCTGTTAAGTGCTCACTCATGTCCCCCTATACTTTTTTCCAACTCCCTGTGTTAAGATGCTTCCTTGTTTAGTGCTTATATCTCCCTTTATAGATCATGAACCCCATGAGGACAGGGATGTTTGTCTATCTTGTTCATTGCTCATTTGGAACAATGTCTGGCACACAGCAGGTGCTCAATAAATGTTTACTGAAGGAGCAAGTGAACAAAGATATTTCTAACCCTCAGGTCATGCCACCAACAGAAAAATGAGTCAGTGTGGGCCAGGCTTCTGGTGTGATTAGAACAGGAAAAAAGAAGAGGTGGAGATGGTCTTACTCATTTTAAAGGTTTATGGTTAAGAACAGAGTGAGCTCATCTTTTGAAGAAGTGAAGTTCATGAACAGGGGTCTGCATCCGTAAAGAAAAGGCTCTGGCAGGGTGTGCTCCAAACTGTCAAGAGAGATTCCACTGGGTGGTAGGACTAACTGAAGTATTTACTTTTCCTCCTCATGTCTCTCTTTACCTTTATTCACAAATTGCATTGAGCTTAATAATGAGGTTATCGACTGCCTTGCAGCTGGAGGTGATAGATAAGCTGTCATTTAAATAATATTTTAAAATGAGCATATTTGGGGCACCTGGGTGGCTCAGTGGGCTAAAGTCTCTGCCTTAGGCTCAGGTCATGATCCCAGGGTGCTGGGATCAGAGTCCTACATTGGTGGGGGGGAGTCCCTCCTCAGCGAGGAGCCTGCTGCATCCTCTCCCTTTGCCCCTCCCCCAGCTTGTGCTCTCTCTGGCTCACTCTTTCACTCAAATAAATATTGAATACATTGGACAAAAGATAAAAAATATTGAGGCGCCTGGGTGGCTCAGTGGGTTAAAGCCTCTGCCTTCGGCTCAGGTCATAATCCCAGGGTCCTGGGATCGAGCCCCGCATCGGGCTCTCTGCTCAGCAGGGAGCCTGCTTCCTCCCTCTCTCTCTGCCTACTTGTGATCTCTGTCTGTCAAATAAATAAATAAAATATTTTTTAAAAATTCTTATTAAAAAAAGATAAAAAATAAAATGAGCATGTCTGCTGATACGGCATTCCTACCTCTGACAACTCACCATTAAAGAATGCAAAGTGGACTTGTAGAAAGAACTCGGTGACAAAGTTGCTTTGCCCCTGAACTGAATGACCTAGATGTCCCGCAATGGGCACTCATTGCTCAAACCGTGAGAGAGCCGAATTGGGAAACAGAGCCGAAGAGAGAATTTCAAGTCATGAAAAGACGTTTTCCATCTATGAAGGGCAATAATGTGCTGGATGATTCCATTCTTGTAAACACACCAAGGAGAATGGATATTACAGACAAGGAGGGGAGGATGTTAGAAATCGCTGGCAGCAACTCTCTCTCCTGGGGTGGTGGTGGGTGACTTTTGTTTTCTTTGTTGTTTTTCCCTAGTTTTTAAATTCTCTGCAGAGAACATGCACTCATTGAATGAGGGAAAGGACAACCCATAAAATTATTTTTGAAAAGATGAAGAGAATGCTGTGGCCAGTAGCTGTGTGTCCTTGTGCTTGGCTGGAGGTGGGATGTGTGTGCAGACTTGACTCTGACCCCTTTCCATGGACACAGACCAAGGCCCTCCCTCCACCTTCGCCCTATTGGCGTTTGGGGCCAGAGGAGTCCTGCTTGTGGGGCCGCCACCCCCCGTGCAATGTAAGATGTTTAGCGGCATCTCGGGCCTTCACCCGTTACATGCCAATAGCACCCCCACCAAAATGTCTCCAGAAACAAGGGACACAACCTTACGTGACCTCACACCTACACAGACTCTCCCTGTCTCTCGGGTCCCTGAGCCAGCTGTCACAGTTGAGCTGGGACACTCTGCAAGAGACAAGGGCAGCCGAGGATTATCGGGCTCCATCTTCAACAGCAGAACCTCACGCCTAAGCCCTTCACCTGCCTGAGGCCTCCCAGCAGCTGCCTGGAGCCGAAACCTGAGCCCCTGTTCTCATGGCGGACCCAGTCCTGCAGACATCCAGCAGATGAGCTGGGGGCTGGGCTGGTGCTCTGGGGGCCCAGGCAGGCTGGGCGGCGAGGGAAGTGTCTGACCACAGCTTGGGAAATCTTACCCTCAGCAACCAGAGACACTAAACTCCAAGATGCTCAGAAATTGACATTAGACTCATCAGCCCCTTTCAGCCCTTAGCTGTGCAGATGTGGAGGGTTCTATCTAAGTGCATTGCTCAAATCGTCGGCATTCTTTAAAATCACATATCATGGATCAGTGGTCCTCACCCATGGGTGATTCTCTCCCCCCCATTCCCCCGCCCAGGGGACACTTGGTAGTCTCCAGACACTTGCAGCTCTCATAACTTAGGAGAAGAAGCTCCTGGGATCAAGTGGGTGGGGGTTGGAGATGCTGTTCAACATCTTACAATGCACAGGGCGACCCCATCCTAGAGAACAATCAGGTCCTGAATATCAGCCATGCCGAGATGGAGAGACCTTGAACTTGACACACAGAGTAATAAAAATCCCAAGAGTTGACTTTGGTTAGTGTGCGTTCAGCATTTACCAGTCTCGCCATGATGCTAGCCCACTGGCTTCTCAAAACCCCCATGAGGGATGAAGACAAGCATCGGCCACACTTCCCATGGGAGGAAACAGAAGCCCAGAGATGGAAAACGTCCAACGCAAGGTCAGAGACCAGGGGAATGGTAGAACCAGATGTTTGGGCAGGAAGGGCTGGAAATTTCAAGCGTCACTACCACTCATCCACTCGATGGTTTTATTACACAGCGAGGAGGTCCTGTGTGCTGCATGACATCAGTGCCTGGCATACAGCAGGTATTCAATAAATGCTCAATGAAAGAATAAAAGGAATTGGAGAGACCATTGGGCAAATCCAAACCAAAACCATCCACAAAACAACTTCTCTGCTCTTTTTCAATGTAATGCAAAGTAAAGACAGCAGGTCTGGACAGGAGTACCCAACACAACGTATGATTCTGCTCAGACCCCAGATTGGGACGTTGTGGAAATGGAGGAAGGACTCGTGGTTGCCAGGGGCTCAAGGGGCGGGCAGGGAGGAACTTGACAGAAACATTCAAGGTCGGTATTCTGGACCTGCTGTTACCCTGCGGTTTCGCAAGGTGTTATCATTGGGGGAACCTGGGTCGTGGGTTATTTCTTACCAGTGCATATGATGTCTACAGTCAGCTCAAAATTAAAAATTTAAAAAGAAGGATATAATATTAACCAAGGTTTTTCTGGACACTTACTGCGTCCCCAGCATTGGTTAAACATTTCACACGTGGGTTTGGAGTTTTGTTTGTTTGTTTGTTTGTTTTTAATGTAAAGCTGTCAGGTGGGTCCTGTCGCTATGCGCAACTTACAGAAGAAGAAATTAAGTATCTGAGGCACAAAGGGGAGTTTTTGACCAGAGGAAGAGCACACCAGAATCTTTGGGAGCATGTAACGGGGATATGTAAAGGCTTACAAAAGCGTGCCTAAGATGATAATTGTCATAAACATAATTACAATAACGCCCACTATCATTTCTTGCATTTCAGAGCAAACTCTGTGCCGGGCACTGCCTGAGCGCCTTCCCTGCCTTGTTTTATTCCCACTGCGTCCCAAGGAAGCTGATGCTATTAGTTGCCCCATTCTGCAGATGAGCAAACTAAGGCATAGACTTTACCCTGAGCGCTAATAGGGAGCCTTAGAAGGCAGAGCAGGAAAGGAACATGGTCAACTTCACTGATACCAAGCCGTGGGTTTTTTTCCCTACATGAAGCAAGTCTCAGACACCAGCTGGTTGTCCTGCAATTTAACTAGATTCAGACACCATCTACCTGGAGACGGTGTCACATCCCACACGTAGGGGCTCCGTCCCACAAGACTGCCCCCTTTCAGACTCCCCTCAAAAGTGCAGGTTGTCACTGGCGCTCCTGACCGACCCACTACAGGTTGGGTAATTTGCCAGAGAGACTGACAGGGTTCAGGAAAAACAGTTAACTTACTAGATTACCGTTTATTACAAAAGGATGCACCCAGCAAGAATCAGATGGAGGAGACGCACAGAGAGGGGTACGGGGAAGGGTCCGGACATTCCACGCCCTCCCAGTGCCTCCATGTGCTAACACATTTCTCCAAACCCCACGCTTTAGGGAATTTTTATGGAGACTGCATTATGTAGGCATGATTGACGAAATTACCAGCCATTGGATAACCTTTCTTGCTCTTACCACTTAGGAAATTCCAAGGGTTTTAGGAGCTAGGTGCCAGGAACCGGGAGATAGACCAAATACACCCGTATCTAAATCTTTGTCTTTACCCATCTTAATAGGAATCATAATATCATACCACCCCAGCGAGCCCTCCTACCAGCTTTCCTCTCTGCATTTTCATCCCATCATCCTCTTGCTATCCTTCCCCATGACCCTGAAACTTTGGTGTGAATCTACAATTCTCATTCCATGACCAGCACTGTCCCCGAGTCTTCAACTGCTCCTTGCCCATCAAGACTTCCAAACTCACCAGGCACAGCTAGTGTCCCACCTTAAGAAGGAAGGACATCCTGACACCTGCTGTGGTATGGATGAACCCGGGGGACACTGTGATCAGTGAGCGGAGCCAGACACGCAAGGACAAATTCTGTAGGATCCCACTTGGGACCTTGCTAGGGTCAGAGGCAGGTAGTAGATGGTGGGAGTCAGATTGGGGTGGGGGGAGTCCATGCTTCATGGGGACAGAGTCTCAGTTTGGGGGCATGGAGAGCTCTGGAGATCTGTTTCCCAACAATGTGAGTACACTCAACATTACTAAACTACACACTTAGGATGATTAAGATGGCAAATTTTGTGTTATGTTTCTCCCACCACAAACAAAACGCACTCAACTCTTCTGCACCTGTAACATCTTCTAGAACAGTTGGAAAACGGTCACCCTCTGGACAGATGGGAGCCTCCACCAGCCACGGCCATCACCCAGGGAGCCCCCACTCTCTCTCCAGCTTGGTTCCTCCTCCCACGTGGCCACATTGGGATTCCTGGGGCCCTAAACACAAGCTCACTCCTACTTTCAGGCATTTGCTCTCTGCCCCGGGTTACCTTCCACAAATTGTCATCAAATTGCTGGCTCGTTCTCATCCTTCATCAGCTGGGCCTGAATGTCACTCCCTTCTTCAGAACAATCCTTCCTGGATACTCCCAGACCTAGAGTAGCCCCTCGCCCCTGAGCCACTGTCTTGTGCATTAGGAGTGACTTGTTTCTGGCAAATGAAACAGAGCCAAAGCCTGCCCTTCCTTGTTCACAGAGCTCAGCGCACAATACCCAAATGGTGGAAACATCGCAAGTGCCCACGAATGGTGAACAAACCAAAGGTAGGATATACTCGTAATGCGACATCGCCAGCCTTAGGAAGGAGGGAAGTTCTGATTTACACCGAAACACGGAAGATGGTGACTTCCATCTCGCTCGCACCCTATTGTCCCCCGGGCTTGCTTGCTCTAATGAAGCAATCCAGCGTGTTGGGGAGAGCCACGTGGCAAAGAGCTGAGGGCAGCCTCCTGCCAACAGTCCTCCAAAACCTGAGTCCTGCTAACAACCGTGGGTGTTTGGAAGCGGTGCCTTCCCCAGTCGAAACTCAGCCCTGGCTAACATCTTCCTCACAGCCCGGAGCTGTGAGACAGGGGCCCAGCTGAGCCATACCTCAGTTTCTGGGCCCATGCATGAGCTTGGTTTCCTCATCTGTAAAATGGGGTTAGTACAGGAGGGTCAAGAGCGGGACACGCCGGTAAGGGGCTGAGCGGAAGCCTGCTCGTGGGGGTGGCCCGGTGCGAGGGCTCCTGTGATGAGGATGACGACTGGGAACGGGGACTGTCTCCTTTCTTGCCTGGGGTCACCCCCCTGCGAACACAGGCTGTGAGCCTGGTGGGTTTGCAGTAACTGTTAAATGCCAGCTCTGGGCGTCTGGGTTCTGTCTGCACACCCTGTCTGCTCACGGTGGGGCTGGGCGGGCGGAGGGGGGTCGCTGGCCTGGGTCCTGTCCCTGTTGGCTGCGTGCTTGCCCGCCCCCCCCCGCCCCGTTCCGGCTGTGACCACCCACGTGAATGTCACGTCCGTGGGAGTCTAGGGCGCCTGGGCGGAGGGGAGCTGGGGGAGGGAGGCAGCCAGCCTCGCTCCCCGGTCCCCCTTCCTCGCCTCCCGCCGAGGCTCGAGACCCTCGCCGCCGCAGCCACTTCTCCGCAGCGCTCGGCGGAGAGGACACGCGGCCGGCGTTGCCCCGGCAACACCGGGATGCCCGGCAACAAGTTCGCGCCGCGCGTCACGTGCCCGGCGCGGACCAATTCGGGAGCCCGCGCGGAAGCAGGTCAGCCCGGGCCAAAGTCCGCCTCCCTCTCGCCTCCCTCCCCGGCTGGCTGCGCGGAGCTAATTACCGTAATTGCGGAGGGAGAGCTCCCCGGTGCGCGGGGGTTGGGGCTGGGGGCTGGGCGGGCCCCGACTTGCCGAGCACGGAGGGCGGGGAAGCAGGACCCTCTCCCCACCCAGCATTCTCGCCCGCTGCGTGGGTGACCGCCATCAAAGCGCTTATTAAGCGCCTACTGTGTACACGTAGTGCAGGGGAGGAGGGGTGGAGCGCTTGCTGTCGGGGTGGGAAACCCTATCGTCCAGTTTGGATAAATCTGGGTTTGGGGACGCGAGTCGGATCAATGGCTTTGACTCCTAAGATTTGGGGTCTCAAAATTGTTGGTCCTGTTGAATTACACACAGAGACCCATTCCTTTGAGTGTCGGTTTCCTCTGGTACAAAAATACGGAAAGTTCAGCTTTTGAAGGGACTATATAAAGACTTAGCTCTTAGCAGCCGGGGTTCGAATCCTGTCTCTGCCACTTATTACTGTGGCTCTAGACTGAGTCCCGTAACCGCTCTGAGTCTCTGATTTGTCTTCAGTTAAAAAAATAAAATAAAATAAAAAACACAAATTGGGGAGGGGGTGCTGTAGTATTTACTGAGAGGACGCATGTGACGCATATGCCAGGCATTCAGGAAACAGAAGCTAATCCTCATCACAGTCCAGCTCTGACTTATGAGCTGCGAGAACTTCCCAGTGTCGTTTAATGGCTCTGAATTCAGGTTTTATGTTTTTTCCCCATAGATAATATAAAGGGATTGGGTAAGAGGCCTCACGCTGAACTGGCCACTACTGGGGTCTGTTTCCTGATGCAATGTTTTTGTTTTGGGAGTCATGTAAAGGCTTCTGCAGGCATTTGAGGTTTTGATTCCTGGACTGGCTGATCCCTTAAATCCCCTCTGGTTCCTTGCTCTGTTCATTTTTCTTTCATCAATAAGCATTAATTGAGCACCTACTGTGGTGGGTTGAATCTCCTGTGTCCTCATCCTCATTATGGAGAATGCAGACTCCAAGGACCAGCTGTATCACTGGCCACAGGAAGTGGCCCAGGATCTCTGTGGAGAGGAGGGTATGTCTGGCCTGCTTTCAGTTTCTCCAGTGCTGCTTTGTACTTCTGGGCCTTTGCACCTGCTGTTCCCTTGGCCTGGAAGTCTGTTCATGCTGCTTGGCTCTTTCTCACCTTTCCTGTCTCTGCACAAATGGCACAGCCTCAGAGGGACTTTCCTGACACACACACACATCTTATTCTCTGCCTCACCTATGGATGTGCTCCGCTCTATCACTGTGGCTGCCGGGAATTCTGTTCCCATTCCCCCACCCGCCCAGGATGGAGAGTCAGAGGGAGGACAGTTGCGGGGGAGGGTTGTACTGGAAATTTTGTCAATATCAGTTTCTGAAGCACCTCTGAAAGCTGAGAAAGGAGAACCCGCTGTTCTGCTGTTCTTTCCAGATGCTTCCAGGACTTAGTGCTGGAGCGGAAACCAGGGCCATAGGGAGTTGGCTTTCCTCCTTGACTCTGCAGCTCGAGAGCCACCTTTCTGAGGCGGGGGGGCTGGTCCCACCCAGGACACAGACACCAGTCACAGAATGTGACTATAAGTGGGGGTTCCAGTGTCAAATGGCAGCTCTCCCCACTTCTTTGCTCTCCATGTCCTGGAGGGATGTGACAGTGAAACGGATCACAACCTGAAAAGGGTTTTGGGAGATTCTGGAAGGCCTGAACCTAACATTCACAGCATCATCCGCAAATATCTATAGGGACCCAGTTTTTCGCTGGCCATTGTTCTTGGTGGCAAAGCTGCAAGGGAATAAGAGGACAAATGGGGACACCTGGGTGGCTCAGTGGGTTAAGCCTCTGCCTTTGGCTCAGGTCATGGTCTCAGGGTCCTGGGTTTGAGTGCCACATCGGGCTCTCTGCTCCGCAGGGGAGCTTGCTTACCCCTCTTCCCCTCTCCCCCTTTCTCCCTCTCCCCCTTCTCTCTCTGCCTGCCTCTTTGCCTACTCATGATCTCTCTGGCAAATAAATAAATAAAATCTTTAAAAAGAGAGAGAGAGAGGACCAAAGAGAAACACAGGACAGGGGTTAGGCAAGCTGGATTCTAGTCCTGGCTGGATCCCTGACATGTTTTGTGAGCCGGACAAAGTTGCTTTCCCTCTCTGGGCCTCATCAAGAGGAGGAATGGGGGCTCTGTAACAGAAAGACCTCCTTTCAGACCCCTTCTCTGCCCCTCCTTGCTGGGTGTCCTTGGTGGGAGTTTCTCCCCCTCTCTGAGCCTCAGCTTCCACATCTGAAAAATGGGGTTCAGCTGACATACTCCAGGTGGGCGTGAAGAGGAACTGAGATCACTCATTCAGTCTTTTCGAAAGTTCAGGGACCAACCACTCTACACACTAGGAAGTCCAAGGGCATTAAAATAGGCCAGATTCTTGCCCTTACATGATGTATAAAACTCTTAGCATATAGCGCAAATAAAAGAGCCCCCCCCCATCGTCCTGATTATTATACACGGACAGCTTCGGAATGCACTTACTACATGTAAAATGTGTGGGGCTAGGCACAAAATAGATGCTCAGGAAACACCAGTTATTATGTTGTAATAGTGACAGGACACATACTGCAGGACTCTTTCCTCTCAGAGTCAGAAGTGCCAAAAGTGCCTGTGATGCTCCTTCAGGGGGTTGGGGACTGAGACCTTCATTAGGGATTCCCTGGAAGCCCCAGGTGGGGAGGGTGATCCGTGTGTGGTCCTGTTTGTGTGTTCTGCTCCTTCTGGGTAAATACCTCCATTAATCTCCCCCTGCCTGGGCTTGAGGGTCAGGTTTCAGGGCCCCAGGCAGATGTTGTCCAGAGTAGCCCTGTTTCCTTAATCCTCAGGGCTCCAGAAATTGTCCTTAGAAGAGAGAACAACAGGCCTGCTGAGGCCACCATCTGTGCAGTCTCGATTTGTAAATGCTCATGAGGGTAGTAGGAAAGAGGTCTCTATAGTAACGGCTGAGGAAGGGGCTGTGTGTGTGTGTGTGTGTGTGTGTGTGTAAGGCAGAGGACAGAGAGGAAGAATCATCCGAGACCCTTCTTCTTAAACATTTTTTTCTACCATGATGAGCTATTAATTAGTACTCACTGCTGGCTTATTATCCCAGGAGATAATTAGCTACTGTTCCTAACGGGAGTCTCAGGGGGAACATTTTCTAAAGAGATTCATTCATTTCTGCCCACCTGCACCTGCCTTTCTCCTAGGACATAGGCAAACGCTGCAGATCACTGGGGACCCAGAGAGGAGAAAATGGAACAAAGGGGACTCTCTGTGAAGCTGAGATTCCCAGCGAGATGGCGAGGGCAGAGCCCAAATTAGTGCGGACACAGCGAGTGATTAAAAAAATGGCAGCTATGATTATTCTGGAACGCAGAATGGAGCCTCCTAAGGTGCCAGTGTTTACAAGGGAAGGTCACCACCCCTGCTTAAATGGATCAGTCGGGCCCAAGGGCAGGCAGGAGAGGCAGGAGGAGGAAGGACCCCATGGTCCTGGGTCCAAATGTACTTCTGCTCCTGGCCTTTGCTGTGCTGTTCTTCCTGTCAGGAATACACCGCCTGCAACTCCACCCAGCTCATGCTTCCTCAGCCTTTGGTCTTAGCTTAGACAGTGGCACCTCCTCCAGGGAGCCATCCTTGATTTACCCCCTCCTTCTTCAACCCGGACTGGAGTAGGTGACTTCCCTGGGCTCCCCCAGGGCCCAGAAGCTCCTCCTTTACAGTTTTATTCAATCTGAGTTATAATAGACAAGGACTGTCTCTCCAACTAGACTTTTGTTTTTTAAGATTTTATTTATTTCTTTGACAGAGATCTCAAGTAGGCAGAGAGGCCGGCAGAGAGAGAGGAGGAAGCAGGCTCCCTGCTGAGCAGAGAGCCCCAATGTGGGGCTCAATCCCAGGACCTGGGATCATGACCTGAGCTGAAGGCAGAGGCTTAACCCACTCGATGCCAGGACCCTAAGATCATGACCTGAGCCAAAGGCAGAGGCTTAACCCACTCGATGCCAGGACCCTAAGATCATGACCTGAGCCGAAGGCAGAGGCTTAACCCACTGAGCCACCCACATGCCCCATCCAACTAGACTTTTTGTTGAGGATTATGTCCTGTTCTCCTACATATACTGATAAGTGAAGAATAACACATTTTACAAAATGCGTCTAAAATGCCACTTTCTGTATTAAAATGGGGAGAAGACACAACACACTTAGTGGGCAGCTGGAACACAAGCTGACAATGCCCAGTGCTGGTGAAGACACGGACTGATCCGAACATCTCAACCACCCCTCCCGGGAATGCAGTCACAAGGCCCCTCTAGAAAATAAGCCCGGCAGCTTCTTCTAAAGTCCAATATACCCTCACTATGTGACCTAGCCAACCCACTCCTCAGTCTCTACCCCAGAGAAACGAAAACGTGCTCTCTGCACAAACACCCATGCGTGAATGCTTACAGCAGCTTTATTCGTAATCTCCAAGACCTAGAGATGTTCCTGAACCCAATGTCCCCGCACCGTGAATGGATAAACAAAGTGTAGTCCATTCACATAATGGAATGCTACTCAGTAATAAAAAGGAGCTAATTCCTGATACACACAACAACACAGATGACTGTCCAAAGCATTATGCCGAATGAAAGAAGCCAGACGCAGAAAGCTGCACACCGTGTAATGCCATGTAAATGCCATTCTGGAAAAGGCGAAACTATAATAATGGAGATCAGATCAGCAGTTACCAGGGACTAGGGGAGTGGGGAGGGGATAGACGAGACAGGGGGCACGAGAGAACTTTTTGGGATGATGGAACTGTTCTGTATCTTGATTATGGCATTGGATCCATGACTGTGCATTTGTCCAAATTTATAGAACTGCACGTCTGAAAATATGACTGTTACTGTGCATCAGTTAACTTCAGCATCCTTGGCTTTAAAAAAACTCTTAAAAAGATTTTAGAAAGGGGTGTGTGTGGTAGGGGAGAATGATGGACAAACTTGTATACTCATGAAGGAACTCTGGAAAGGGACAGAGAAGAAAGTGGACAGTTGACAAGAGCTTTGATCTTGGAGTTCATGGGCCAGAGCCCCCATCCCAGCCCCATCTCAGTGCACTTTCTGGGCAGCCCCCCCCCCCCCGAGCCTCTTGCCATGTCTCTAAAACCAGTACCTCTCTCATTCGCTCCAGAGCCTAGAGGAATTGGCAAGAGAATCTTGGAATCCCAGGTGTGAAGGCATTCTCTTCTCTCCTGGAGGTACCCCCAAAAAGACAATGATAGGGTGGGGAATGAGCCAAGAGACAGAGCTGTGTTCAAATTCCGGTTCTGCTGTTTGCTTTCCAGGTGGCCTTGGGCTACTTAGTCTCTTTGAGCCTCAGTTTCCTCATCTGTAAAATGAGGACAACAGGGGTGCCTGGGTGGTTCAGTCGGTTAAGCCTCTGCCTTTGGCTCAGGTCATGGTCCCAGGGTTCTGGGATCAAGCCCCCCATTGGGCTCCCTGCTCAACAGAGAGCCTGCTTCTCCTTCTGCCTCTCCCGCTGTTCATGCTCTCTCTCTCTCAAATAAATAAATAAAGATATTTTTAAAAATGGGGACAATTATAGCTACTTTACAGGGTTGCTCCAAGGCCTTAGGAATTTGTGGCATGTAGGTGGTTTAAAATGGAGCCTGGCACAAAGTAAAAAGCTCAAGGAGAAAAAGAGAAAGGAAGAAAGGTTTACCTGTGAGGTCTGCTCCCAGCATGGATGACCAGATTTCTCTCTGGTTGTATCTCCTACCAGTCCCCTCTGCCTTTGATCATCTCCCACATACCCATCAGGACCGGTGCCTCCTCAATCCCTACAGCCCCACCCAGGACTTTTGCAGTCAATCATCCTGCAGCCTGATGCTTGCCATTTTCCTTTCTTCCTCTTTCCTGTTCTTCTGTCCATTCAGGACTCAGTCCAAGTTGCCCCACCCCAGAGAGACTTTTCCCAACTATACCATGTCCCTCTTACCAGCCACACATGGGCTACCATGGGCCCAGCAAATTACAGCCCTTGATTCAAATAAGCTGCTGTTATTTTTATAAATAAAGTTTTATTGGCACACAATCACACCCATCATTTGTGTGTTCTCCAAGGCTGCCTTTGAGCTACAACAGCAGAGAGGAGTGGCCACAAGAGAATGGCTGTCCTGGAAAGCTGAAAATGTTTACTTTCTGGCCCTTGATAGAAATTCCTTCTCTAACCCCCGATCTATTATCTTCATAGCAGGCATTGCTGTGTGAAGTTATCCTGTTCCTTCATTTGTTTACTTGCTTATTGTTTGTCTTCTGCACTAAATGGAGGACAAAAATCACATCTGCTTGGTTCCCTGCTGTATTCTCACATAGCACATAGCAGGCATTCAAAAACATTTTTTATGGAGTGAATGAATTCATAAAGTAGCCTCAGGGGTGCATATATCTGTCTATGTCTTTCTAGACTTGGGGGAGAAAGAGACTTAAGAAGTCCTCTTTAGGGACGCCTGGGTGGCTCAGTTGGTTAAGCGGCTGCCTTCGGCTCAGGTCATGATCCCAGCGTCCTGGGATCGAGTCCCACATCGGGTTCCTTGCTCGGCGGGGAGCCTGCTTCTCCCTCTGCCTCTGCCTGCCACTCTGTCTGCCTGTGCTCACTCTCTCTCTCCCTCTCTCTCTGACAAATAAATAAATTTAAAAAAAAATTTAAAAAAAAAGAAAGAAATCCTCTTTAAAAAATCTCTTGTTGAGGGGTGCCTGGGGGGCTCAGTGGGTTAAACCTCTGCCTTCAGCTCAGGTCATGATCTCAGGGTGCTGGGATCGAGCCCCGCATTGGGCTCTCTGCTCAGCAGGGAGCCTGCTTCCTCCTCTCTCTCTGCCTGCCTCCCTGCCTGCTTGTGATCTCTCTCTGTGTCAAATAAATAAATAAAATCTTTTTAAAAACTCTTGTTGTAAAGAAGGGGGGCCAGACACGATGTATAGTGCACACCCTCATGGAGGACAGTGACTAAACTAGATCCCTGGACTGAGAGGAGAATCCTAGGGTCTAAGAATCATCTTGCTACTGCAAAGCCCACCTCTCTGTGATAGAGATGCGAACGCACAGAATGATGAAATGCAATGCACAATCCTGACTTGGGTCCCAGCTTTGGAAGAAATGCCAAGAGGGACAGTAATAGGATGACTGGTGAAGCTAGAGTGTGCACCAGGGATTAGACGGTAGTGTTGTAAGGGTTTTAACTTCTTGGCTGATGATTATATTAGGGTTACATAGGAGACAGTCCTTGATCTTGGGGGATGCATGCGGAAGTATTTAGGAATAAAGGGGCAGTTTTGTTTGGAACTTACAGGATTGGGACAGATATTTGTAAAGAAATAGACAAAGATAAAGAAAATGTGGCAAAATGTTAACAATGGGTAGGTGAACCTAAATAAAGATGACATGAAGTTCATTGTACGGGGGCGCCTGGGTGGCTCCGTCAGTTAAGTATTTGACTTTGGCTCAGGTCATGATCCCAGCGTCCTGAGATCAAGTCCTGCATTGGGCTCCTTGCTCTGCGGAGAGCCTGCTTCCCCCCTCTCCCTCTGCCTGCCGCTCTACATATTCGTGCTCTCGCTGTGTCAAATAAATAAATAAATAAATAAATAAATAAAATCTTACTTGGAAAAAAAAAAAGTTCGGACACCTTGGTGGCTCAGGTGGTTAAGTGACTCCCTTCGGCTCAGGTCATGATCCCGGAGTCCTGGGATCCAGTCTGTATGAGGCTCCCATTTCCATGGGGAGTCTGGTTCTCCCTCTGACCTTTTCCCCTCTCATGCTCTCTCTCACTTTCTGTTCAAATAAATAAATAAAATTGTTTTTAAAAGTTCATTGTACAATTCTTGTAACTTTCCTGTGGGTTAAAAAAATTTTTTATAATAAAATGGTTAGGGGCATCTGGTGGCTTAGTTGGTGAAGCGTCTGACTTTTGATTTCAGCTCAGATCATGATTTCAGGGTCATGAGATCGAGCCTGGAGTCAGGCTCCACACTCAACGGGGAGTCTGCCTGAGATCCCCTCTCTCCATCTCCCTCTCCCTCTGCCCCTCCTCCCTGCGCTCTCTCTCTCTCAAATAAATAAATATTTTAAAAAAATAAAAAGCAAATAAAACAGTTAAAAGAAAAAGGGGGAAACAAACAAGGCAGCATCTCCAAGCTACATGCCTATTTATTCTTCCCTTTGTAGCAAGCTCCCTGTTCCTCCTTTTGGAACTGTGAAGCCATAACTGCTCTCTGAGTGGGAAGCAGGATGCAGGAGTTCAAGCATTTCAGATGGGCTCACTGGAATCACACACTTGACAGTGGACTTGTTGAGTGCCTACTGTGTGTCAGAATTCCATATAGCTTCTGCACCCACTCCCCATGGGTTTGACTGAAACTTTCCCCAGTGCATCAGTGGAATTAACCCTTGGACTGGACATCTTTGTTGACAAACACTGGGTGCCTCATCGGATGCTCCTGGTTCCATGGTGATATTCAGACAGCACATTTGTGAGTTCAACTTCCACAAAATGAGCAGCCCCTTTAGAGGAATTTCATACTGGGGAAAGAACAAGCTAGGGTGCAAATCCCTCCTTTGTCACAATACTATATCTGAGTGTTGTTATACATTCATGCTTTCACCTTCCCTAAAGACAAGCTTTGTTGTTGAATTCACATATGTGTCATCTACGCTGTCCCTATTACAACAAAAGTTGGTTGATTAGGTAAAGGGATGATATGTCTCAAAATAATAGTAGCTTCATTTTTTGAAAACTTACCATGTCTAGACATTATTTCTAGTCCCACACCAAGCTGCACTACAGCCTAAGGCAAAAGAAAAAATCAGTAATGTGGATCCTATTTTTATTTAAAATTTTGATAATTTATTCATTGCATTTTTTTAAATTTTTTAATTTATTTATTTGTCAGAGAGAGAGAGTGAGCACAGGCAGACAGAGTGGCAGGCAGAGGCAGAGGGAGAAGCAGGCTCCCTGCCGAGCAAGGAGCCCAATGCGGGACTCGATCCCAGGACGCTGGGATCATGACCTGAGCCGAAGGCTGCTGCTTAACCAACTGAGCCACCCAGGCGTCCCGTCCCTGCAGATTTTTTACATTAATTTTCATTCCATTAAAACATTGCATTGAAACATTATCTGTCTTGATTACTGAGGGGTTTTTTTGTGTTTTTTTGTTTGTTTGTTTTTTGAGGGTTTGTTTTTTTTTGTTTTTGTTTTTTGTTTTGTTTTGTTTTTTGGTGCCGTCTTGAATTTTGCACCTGTGGCAGGTACACTGCTTATCCTAGTTCTGGCCCACATTATTTATTTCTACCATCCATCCACACATGAATTTCTCATCACAGTGCTTTGAGAAGGTACTACTATTATCACCATTTCACAGGTGAGGAAATTGAAGCACAGAGAAGTTTACTTGTGCCCCAAGTCCCACAGCAGGAAGGAGACATATCTGAATTTGAACTCAAGCTTGTATGTTTTTTGACTCAGTCTGCTTAGTAAAGCAAAACAATAAACTATGTTATTAGGTGGGTTCTGAGCTGAGGAATCAAAAGCTCTAGTCTTGAAATTCACCTCTGCCCCGCGCTCTTCTGAGGCCTCCATTCCTCTGGAACTGAACTTAAATATTCTGAATCTCCCCTGTTCTTTCCCCAACTCAGTTTATTAGTTTTCTCTCTCCTGATTCAGCAATAGCACAAGGCGAAGATGGGAAGAGGTAGGTACCAGCCAGGGCTTCTGGATGTGAGAGGCCCAGGAGGAGTTTGGGCCAAGTCGGGAGACCCTGGAGACCACAGGAGTGCTCCTCCTCACTCCGGGAAACCCCAACCCAGTTTTGGGCAGATGCCAGACTTTTATTCTGAAGCCGAGACCACAGCCTATGAGGTAATCTTTGGAGATGCATTCCAGGCTGAGTCCCATTGGCCGTCTGGTGAAGCCCCTCCTCGGGTTCCCGGTGCCCCGCCTTCCCCAAAGCCCATAAAAGTGCACGTCCCTGCTTCGGCAGCCACTAGTCACCTGCATCAGCCCACAAGATTGGAAGCAGGTGAGGCATACAGAGGAAACGCCACTGCCCCGTGGGGGAGGGGTGGTCTGAAGGACGAGGGACCCCCCCAGGGAAGGGGCCGGTTTACAGATCAGCCCATGGACATTTTCCAAGAAAGTGACAAAGACGGCAAAGTTGGAGGTCTGGAAAGCGGAGACTTATGGGGTTGACTACCTGGGAGGTAAGTCAGGGGACAGCCACGAGGTGGGGAGCACATATGAGTCCTGGTCGCGACCTCTCCCCCACTGCCATTCTGAAGTGCCCCGGGAAGAGAATCGGAAGGTAAAGAAATCTGGGGGAGGGGGCGAGTCAGAGAGAAAGAGAACAGAGGGGAGTGGGGTGAGCCAAGGGAGGAGAGAGAAGCAAGTCAAGTTTTCTTCAGCACCGAGGCTGAGGACAGCTCTCCGGCCACCACGGAAGGAAATTACTATCTGTTTCAGCACCGAGACTCCGGACAGCGCCTCTCGGGGTCCAGGAAAGGAACCGCGATCTGCTTCAGCACCAGAGCTCCGGACAGCTTCCAGCGGGGTTCGCGGGCGGACTTCATTTCAGCTCCGGGAAACCTGACAGCTTCCCCGGTAACCGGGGAGACCTCGCGCCCTGCCTGGGGAAGAGAGAGGGTGGTCGGAGACGTCTGACGCTTCTGGAGACTTGCCCCTCATTTAATGGATGTTTCAAAGAATTATTTTCTAGATCAAGCAGGTGAAATGAAACCGCACACATAAATCCGTAATTCCCTACAGGTGAGAGGACCAGTCGGTCAGACCGCGGGGGAACGCGCACCTGCCACGGTGACGTTGCTGGGCTCCTTCCGGACTTGTGTGGAAGCATTGTGCCAAAGGTTTTATATACATTAAATGCCATCTTCAACCCTAGGACATGGGTGTTATTACGCCCAGCTGACACTTGAGGAAACTGAGACCCAGAGAGTGGCAGAGATAGAACTAGCCCAAGGGTGAATGAAGCTGCAAGTCAAGCCCACAACCGTCCAACTCCAAATTCCATGTTTCTGACATGCCTGGGTGGGAGCTGGGCCCTTAGGGATCAGACCCTGCCTCTCTCCAGGGGGACCAGGAATGAAAAAGAGGAGGCAGTGGAGAAGCAGGAACCCCAAATGTTATGGCTTGGCTCAAGTGAGGGGTAAGAGCTGGAGGGGATCTCAGATGTGGGGCAGAGGGGGACGAAGAAGACTGCAGTGGTTGTGGTCTAGTGCTGTGTGGAAGACTAGTGATTTTGTTGTTGTGATGTACTATGACAACAAGTCACAGCTTCCTCATAGCGTAGACTCCCGTCGACCTCCATGTGAGATGGACAAGCAAGCGTGGGGGACAGGGGATCAAAGAAGGACAACTTACATCCACGGGGAGAGCTGGCTAATTCCATGGCACAAGGATAAGAGAGGGAATAAAACAGGGGCATGCACCCCATAAACACAGAACAATGTGCCATATATGGTATTGGCTGTGTCACTTGTACACCCCACAGGCCAGGAAATACAAAGTATCTGACTCTGAACCCAGAGTCCATAACAATCTTACTACACTTTCCTGGGGAAATCAATGAAGGAATGGTATTTGAAGCCTTCCCTAGACCAAAATTCTTTGGAGACTTCTCAATAACGATTCCAGGAATGCTATTTTTCTCCCCCATCCTTCCATCAGTTCCATGGACCAGTTATAGGACAAGTATAAATCTATGCCCGGTAGGTGAGTTGTGACCTCAACAGGACTCACCCCCAATTCCCTCTCACATCCTAATCAAGTCACAAACACCACAGCAAGCTTGTTCTAGCCTTAGAGACTTTGTCATTCCCTCAGCTTGGAAAGCTCTGCCCCCTACAGCACCCCACCACTCACTCTACCTTCTGATCCAAGTTTCATGGCCTCGAGGAAAGTTTTCCTTGTTGCCTCATACTGCCTTCTCATGTCAAGTATATATTAGTCCCATAGACCCAAGTCCCATAGACCTGGGATATCTTTCTCCAGCACTTCAGTTATTTTTGTGTTATCTGTCTGCAGTACTGTCTGTGTCCCCCATTACACTGTGAGCCCCATGAAAGCAGAGATTGTGTTTGTATTTTCACTGCTGTGTCCCCAGCACCCATTTCAGGACCTGGCACACAGCAGGTGCTCAATAAACTTTTGTTGAATCAATAAAGGCATCGGAGAGTAAACCAATACATCAATCAATAAGTAAATTGATGGCTTCAGCACACACATAAAGATCCTGCTTCTCCTGGGTCTCACCCACAGAGATACCATAGGGTGATGGTTGCTGCAGGTGTTTATTGGGAAGTATAATTAAATTTGTGGACACTCAAGGGCCAGCCAGCCAACTAATAGCCCCAGGAGAGAGCCAGGCTCATTTAATTAGCAATTATGAGGCATTGATTCCTCATTAGCTCCGGCAACCCCTGTCTCCCTCTTCAGCCCCAGACAAATGAAATCTTTCTCTCTCAGGAGGACTGCCTCAGTGGGTCCATTAACAAGCAGAGAAAATACAATTACAAGACACCTAAATGCCAGAAGCATTTCATGAATGGGGTGGAGAGAGGGGGTTCAATGTCTGGGTTAAGGCTAATTGTGAGAGATTTTCTGGTATATTTAGAATCACCCTCTGGGAATGGGAGAGCTTTTGGATAGGAAAAGACACCCGGATACTGCCTCCTCCCAATTAGAGACCCTAGTGAAAGGAGATTCTGCCCTGGTAGTTCTGTGAATGTCTCCCTGAGTGTCTCACACTTACCCCAAATTAATTATTCCAAATTGAACACCCAATGCACCCAACCACCAGTTTGCCCCTCCTTCCATGTCCCCGTCAATGTGGCAGCCTCTCTACATCCCAGAGACCCTCCCCTCCTCATATCCACCAATCCTCTTCCCTGAATTCCCCCAAGATTAAGTCATTCTGTTTAAATCCATCCTCTTCTCCAGCCTCCTGTCTCCACCATGTTTGGTTATCCTGTGGTTCCTTCCCACCTTCCCCAACACATACACAGGCAACTCATTCTCCACATACATTAAAGAGTCTTGTAGAACACAAATCTGATCGATTCCCAGCTTTGCCTTCAACCATTCCAAGACTCCCATTACCTGCAGGATAAAATCCAAATATCCTCACACTGCTTGCACAATCTGCACCTCCCTGCTGAGAGTAATTGCCTATCATTGTCCCACTAGCTACACCGAAGAGCTAGCCCACTCAGGACCACCTGTTACCTGCATTCTCCAACTTTAATATGAGGATGATTCCCCTGGGAAGTTCACAGAGAATGCAGATTCTCAGGACCCTCCCAATTTCAACAAGCAGAGTTGAGAGAGATCCAGAAATCCACATTTGGATCAGTTTCTCCACTGATTCTTAGGGAATTCTTCCTTTGATTAAAAAAGACCTCACCAGGGGCTCCTGGGTGGCTGAGTCTGTTAAGCAGCTTACTCTTGCTTTGAACTCAGGTCATGATCTCAGGGTTGTGAGATCAAGCCTTGCATCAGGCTCCTTGCTCAAGATTCTTTCCCTCTGCCCCTCCCCCTGCTTCTGCGCTCGCTCTCTCTCTCTCTCTCTCTCTCTCTCTGTGAAATAAATAAATAAATCTTTTTTAAAAAGACTCCACCAACCTTTTATGACCCCCACCAAAGACCTCTGGGGAGACACCTCAGCTAATCTCATGAGTTTCATCTTCATTAGCCCCTCATGCCCAGCTAAGTACCCAGCAAGTATTCAGTTGAGATATGAATGCTGGTTTCTGAGCCCCATTACCTTCACCAGACATGAAAGGATGGAGGCCACACACACCTATAAACATGAGCCATCTCCCACAGTGTTGCTTGTGGACCAAAGGTACAACCCATTGAGCTGTCTTATGGTACTTGATCTGTATCCACTTATCTTAATTTGGGAATCCGTGAAAACAGCGACTCAGACAGTGTGGTTTATCAGGAAGATGGTCCTAGACAGTAGGAGTCATGGGACCAGAGAATGAGGCAAAGAAGTGGGAAAAACTGATACACAGGGATGTACTACAGTTACTCTGATAGACTCAAAATAATGGTTTTTGAACACAACGGAAATAAATTTTTCCCCTTTGGCTCAGCAATTTCACGCCTAAGCTTATGTAGAAGAGAAATGAATATGTATTTCCACAGAATGAATTCTACAGAAACAGCCTTAAGAATTTTATTCATAATAACCAAAACCCAACTGGTGAGTGGATAAACAAATAATGGTACATCCACACCATGGGCTACTCAGGGGAAAACAAAGAAACAAACTAATGATACAAACAGCAGCACAGAGGACTGGAAAAGTCATGTTAAACAAAAGGGCTCTGGACACACATTCATGATTCCATTTATATGATATTGAACAATGGACAAAACTAATCTGTATTTTTTTAAAGATTTTATTTATCTATTTGACAGAGATCACAAGTAGACAGAGAGGCAGGCAGAGGGGGTGGGGGAAGCAGGCTCCCTGCCAAGCAGAGAGCCCAATGCAGGGCTCGATCCCAGGACCCTGAGATCATGACCTGAGCCGAAGGCAGAGGCTTTAACCCACTGAGCCAACCGATCCCAGGACCCTGAGATCATGACCTGAGCCGAAGGCAGAGGCTTTAACCCACTGAGCCAACCAGGCGCCCCCAAAACTAATCTGTATTGATAGAAATCAGAACATTGGGCTGGGGCACCTGGCTGGCTCATTTGGCAGAGCATGTGACTCTGGATCTCGGGGTTTGAGATCGAACCCCAACGTTGGGCGTAGAGATTACCTTAAAAAAAAAAAAAGTCGGAAGGTTGGATGCCTCTGGGGTGGGTGGGAATGTATCAGAAAGTGGTCCTAGGAACTGTCCGGGGTGCTGAACATGTTACCCTTATTCATTGACTATGTACAGTTGCCAAAAATCATTGATCTAAGCACTTAATTAAGATCTGTGCATTTTACTATATGAAAAAGCCAACTTAATTTTCTGGTTAAAAAAAACTTTTAATACATTTATTTTATGTCACATAACTGTCTGGGTACCAGGCCCCAGGCTCCTCTTATATCATTGCTGACTCTCCTGTCACACTTGCTCACATGGTCCACTATGGTGCATGATTTATTGGAATATTGCTTATATTTTCTGAGGCCAGATGTGCTCAGCTAAAAACTGAGGGATCTAGTGCTGCAAGAGAGGAGAGAACATTTGCGGAGGAGAGCTAGCAATCCTACACATATCTCGTATAACAGTTGGAAATCCATCCAGTGCCCTTCACAATTTCCAAGCTAGTTTCCAACTGAGGCCTCCCATAAGCCTGTATCTCCAGGCTCATATTTCAAAATAGAGTTGTAAGCTCCTGAGGAGGAAAGGCATATATGAATGGGCAACATGACGGATCTGCCTAAAAGAGACACCCATATCCTGGCTGCTGCTTCAAGACCCTGGAGAGACAGACCAGGACAGAACAAATAAAACAGATAAGCCGGCCTACAGTGGACGCAACACAGTTCTGAAAGCAAAAAGCACCTGTGGGGAAAGGAAGAGTTTGCCGTAGTTATCCACTTAGATAACGTTGCCAGAATGAAATGCCTCGGATACTCATGGCAAGCATGTGAGACCCTGCCTTCGAAGCACTGCATGGGTTGAAAATTAAAATTGGCCAACTTTTGGCACATGACTGTTTCTTGGCATTATGATAAGTTTGAAGAGCACCAGGCAAAGAAGGTGCAAAAAAAAAAAACTGTGATGGGATTAGAGATGTTTTCATGGGTCAGTAAGGCAAGGAGGTGAAGAATGATGAACAGGGACATAGGGCAAGAACTTCCCCTCCCACGCAGCTTCCCTATCTGTAAAAATGGTGATGATTACGGCTTCTCTATTCAGGCTGTTGTAAAGATCAAGGAGATTGAGTGTGTTCATGTGTGGCACTATGCCTGGTACCTAGTAAGTGCTCAATAAATTCCAATGACAACAATGACAACAGTGACTGAGAAGTAGGTGGATAGATAAGAATAAAATTATAAAGGTGAATAAATAATGGATTGATAGATAGATAGAAAAGGAAGGAAGAAGCGTAGGCAAGAGAGACCCATTTCTGAGCCTCAGGCTAGAGGCCCATCAGTTCCTCTTGAGCAGCTTATGAAATGCCTGGACCCCTTCCTTATCAGTTCTGATATTCAAGGGACACTATGCACCTGCTTTGATTGCCCCAGGGTCTGGAATCAGGCAACTAGGGACACCCCCATTGTCCAGGAGCCCAGGAAGTTACACAAATTAGCCAAGCCCAAGGACTCCAGGAAATCTAGCTAACCTCACACAACTTGCCACATTTAAGTTGCACCCCTAGAGCTCCATCTTGCCGTCCACCTGCCCCCTACCCCGTGCACACCCTTTTCTTATTTGGAACTCCAGGTAGCAAAGCGTTCTACCGTTCATTTCTCCAAGTGTCACTGTGTTGTGTCCTGCTATCAAAATAAACCTTGTAGGGCCGCCTGGGCAGCTCCCTTGGTTAAATGTCTACCTTCGGCTCCAGTCACGATCCTGGAGTCTTCAGCTGGAGTCCTGCATCGGGGCTCCCTGCTCAGTGGGGAGTCTGCTTCTCCCTCTCCCTCTTGCCACTCCCCCTGCTTGTGCTCTCTCTCTCTCTGTCTCTCTCTCAAATGAATAAATAAAATCTTTTTAAAAATAAAAAACAGGGGCACCTGGGTGGCTCAGTGGGTTAAAGCCTCTGCCTTCGGCTCAGGTCATGATCCCAGGGTCCTGGGATTGAGCCCCGCATCGGGCTCTCTGCTCGGCAGAGAGCCTACTTCCCTTCCCCTCTCTGTCTGCCTGCCTCTCTGCCTACTTGTGATCTCTGTCTGTCAAATAAATAAATAAAATCTTAAAAAAAATAAAAATAAAAAACAAAATAAATCTTGTACAACAAATGCGCATAACATAAAATTTGCATTTTAGCCCTCTTAAAGTTACAATTTGGTGATATTTAGTAGATCCACAATGTTCTGCAATCATCACCACTACCTACTTCCAGAACATTCCATCACCCCAAAAGGAACCCCATTCCCTTAAGCAGTCACTTCCTAGGCTCCTTTCCCCCAGCTCCTGACAACCACTTACCTATTTTGTCTCTACATATTTGCCTGTTCTGAATATTTCATATAAATCGTATAACATGCTCTGTGGTCTGTTGTGTTTCGCTTCTCTCCCTGAGCATAATGTTTCCCTCTTCATCCATATTGTATCAAGAGGGAGCGCTTCTTTCCTTTTTTATGGCCAAATAATATTCCATTAGGTGACTATATTACACTTCCTTTAACCAGACGCTGCTTGAACAACATTAAGCACACTACCTCCCATGAGTTAGGAACTATTATTACAATCCATCCGATGGGAGGGGAAACTGAGGGCCAGAGCAGAGCAGGTTCATGACGGCTGCACAGTTAGTGGGTGGCAGAGCCGGGATTTGAACTGTGGGCAGTTGGCAGCCAGGGTTTATGTGTTAAGCCATTACCTTATGCCCCTTCCATAGTCTGATACTGAGAGACAATGTGGCCATGTGTGTCCCTCTGTCCTTTCCACCGGTGGGGAGGGGGGCGCATGTTGAGATGCAAACAGAAGCAGACCAGTGGTCACCCAGCGAGTCATCTGCAGCCAGGGCTGGGGAGAAGCAGTGAGGGAGGCTTCAGACATTGCATTATCCAGGGCCTGTTTTTCCTATTGGCCCTGAGGGTGGTTGCCTCCCACCAGGGAGGGCGGGGGTCCACCCAGGAGAGAGTTGATTACATCCTGTCCCTTAATGGGTCCTTCAAAAGAGAGCGGCTTCAGTTTCCATGACAACTGGCAGGCAGCATCACAAGGAGATGGCTGAGTTTCCTCCCCTGACCCACATCTGGCTCTGGAATCTATTCCCTTCCCTCCCTGCCCTCCTGGATCCCAGGAGCCCAGCCTGTGCCCAACCGAGAGCAGGGAGGGCATCCCTGTGGATGGTCAGCATTCATGCCTACAGGTACACTCAGAGTTCCTGCTCTTTGCCCTGCCCCAGCTGGACGAGGGAGGGACGGATAGAAGCAGCACAGGCCAAGCATGGGTGCAAAGCAAAGCAGGAGGGACAGGACACAGGGACGGCATCCCGGGGCTTCTGTGTCATTCTTAGACCCATGTCTAGCCCGCCAAGGAGAGGACAGAGAAAGCTCTGAGATGGAAACTGCTAACGGGGCTGGACAGAGCAAGACCTTGTAACTGACAGTGGCCAGACAGGTCACAGTATATGCTCCTCAGGGCAGAGAAGAGAGATTTAACAGACAACAGGGAAGGAAATAGTTGGAGAAAAATTCATCCTTGTAGCCCACCTGGTTCAGACTCAGCAATAAATCCAATTTTGATCACTGAACTATGGTTCTGTAAGAGAATGTCCTTATACTTAGGAAATGTCCACCGAAGTACTTAAGAGTAAAGCTGGTCAAGACCTGACTCAAATTGTTCAGAAAACATATATGTAGGGGCGCCTCCGTGTCTCAGTCATTAAGCCTCTGCCTTCAGCTCAGGTCATGATCCCAGGGTCCTGGGATCGAGCCCCGCATTGGGCTCCCTGCACAGTGGGGAGCCTGCTTCCCTCTCTCTTCTCTGCCTGCCTCTCTGCCTGCTTGTGATCTCTCTCTGTCAAATAAATAAAATTTTTAAAAAAGTAGAACATGCAATAGTATATATGTATACTATTAGAGAGAGAAAGATAAAGCAAAAAGTGACAGAAAGCCAACAATTGAGGAATCTGGGTCAAGGATATGCAGAAATACTTTGCCCCTTCTAGCAACTTTTCTACAAGCTGGAAATCATACCAAAATAAGAAGTTACAGACAATACAAGGGTGGGCTTAACATTGGGAAATCAATCCATATCCTTTGCCATGAATGGACTGGATTCGTGTCAATCCTTCCACATCATTAACAGCAAAAGAAAACCACATGATCATCTCAATAAATGCAGAAAGAGCATCTGACAAAATCTAGCATCTCTTCTTAATTTTTTTATAGTCTCAGACAAGAGCAATAGAGGGGAATTTTCTCGACCCAACAAAGGAGTCTTATGAAAACCCACAGTGAACACTATACTTCATGGTACGAGACTAGCTGCCTCCCCCCAAGACTGGGAATAAAACAGACCTATCATCTCCCATCATTCCTGCCTGGGTGAGCAGGAAATTCTAGCCAAGGCAGTGAGAAAAGGAAACAAAGACATCTACTTTGGAAGGAAGTGAAAAAAAAAGTCTTGATCCCTGGATGACATGATTGTGCAGTTTAAATATGCAGAGTTCATTATATATATCAAATTTAAATAATTATTATACATACCATATATATTATACATATATAACATATATTATGTATAGTAATATTCTATATACCAAGTTTAATAAAGCTGTTCTTTTTTATTTTTATTTATTTTTAAAGATTTCATTTATTTATTTGACAGAGAGAGAGATCACAAGCAGGCAGAGAGGCAGGCAGAGAGAGGGGGGAAGCAGGCTCCCTGCTGAGCAGAGACCCAGGACCCTGAGATCATGACCTGAGCCTAAGGCAGAGGCTTAACCCACTGAGCCACCCAGGCGCCCCAAAGCTGTTCTTTTTTAAATCACAGATACAGGAAAACAGTTGGGCAGCTCCTCAGGAAGTTAAACATAGAATTAGCATATGATCCAGCAATCCCACACCCAGGTTTATACCCCAAAGAATTGAGAACAGGGATTCAAACTAATCCCTATACACCAATGTTCATTGCAGCACTAGTCACAATAGACAGAAGGTAGAAATGCCCCACATGTCCATCAACAGATGAATGGATAAACAAAATGTGGTCCATCCTTACACTGGAATATTATTCAGCCATAAAAATGCAAGAGGCACTGAATCACGATACAATGTAGATGAATCTTGGAAGCCTGATGCTCCCTGAGGGCAGCCAGATACAAAAGGCTACATTTCATGAATCTTCCAGAACAGGCAAATCCAGAGAAGTGGGGGAAGGACGGCTAATGGGGATGGGGCTTCCTTTTGGACTGATGGAAATATTTTGGAACTAGACAGGGTCGTGGTTGCACAACATTGTGAAGGTTCTAAATGTCCCTGATTCATACATTTCAAGATGGTTATTTTAACGTGCAATTGTATGCTTTAATACGGGAAACTTATTTCAATTTAAAAAGTTAGAAACAGGGATGCCTGGGTGGCTCAGTGGGTTAATCCTCTGCCTTCGGCTCAGGTCATGATCTCAGGGTCCTGGGATCGAGCCCCGCATCGGGCTCTCTGCTCGGCAGGGAGCCTGCTTTCTCCTCTCTCTCTCTGCCTGCCTCTCTGCCTACTTGTGATCTCTCTGTGTGTCAAATGAGTAAATAAAATCTTCAAAATAAATAAATAGTTAGAAACACAACAAAAAATCTCTCTCTTGCTGTTGTCATAAGAAAGCGTACACTCCCACCTACTCCATAACATCTCTGCTGAGATTGGAGGATCCTTTCTCTTAAAAAAAAAAAAAAAAGTTTATTCCTTGAGACAGAGTGTGTGTGCCCGTGGGGGTAAGAGGCAGAGGGAGAGGGGGAGAGAGAGAATGTCAACCACCTCCGCTTGCAGAAGTATTAACTAAAATGTCCCGCAGCAGGGGCACCTGGGTGGCTCAGTGGGTTAAGCCTCTGCCTTGGGGTCAGGTCATGATCTCAGGGTCCTGGGATCAAGCCTTGCATTGGGCTCTCTGCTCAGCAGGGGGCCGAGAGCCTGCTTCTCCCTCCCTCTCTGCCTCTCCCCCTGCCTGGGTTCTTATTCTCTCTCTTCCTCACAAATAAATAAATAAAATCTTTAAAAAAAAAATAAGAAGAAAATAAAAACGTCTATAAACTTCTGGACCTCCCTCCCACACTGAATTCCCTTCCCTTGAAGCAGACAGACTCAGTGTCTATGTGACTTCCAAGGCTGGGGGTTACCTGCTATCGGCCATCCCCAGATCTGGCCCCACTGGGTTTGGGGGCTTCTGCCTTCGAATTCTGGGAGGACACGATGCAGCCCACAGATGTCACTAAGCTTGGGGTCGTTTGTGAAGCCAGAAGGTAGCTAGAATGATGGGGAACACGACTTCCTGCGACAACTCTACCTGGAAAATCCACGTGCATGAGAGAAGCATCTCCCAGTTTCCTCCTTCCTTCCCCGGCTGGGGACAGTCTGTCCATCCCCGGGGGCTCCTGCGCCCCACACCACGCAGGCAGGAGGACTTGAGTGACCGCCCTCTGCCAGATTCCAGGCCCTGGAGAAGGGTGTTTGGCTAGTCCACCGCTCTGTCCCCAGCTTCCAGCTTGTGACCCTGCCCATAGGTGGCCGGGAGATCAGTAACCACAGAGGGACAGATGAATGGAGCCAAGGCTGTGCTCAGCAACAGAAATCTGTCGACTCCCTCCCGGGACACGTTGACAAGGTGTCTCAGGAACTAAACGGTGGCAGATTTCCCCCCAAGAGCAGGCAGTTCCCCCCGGGGAAGGGAGAGACATAGTAAACAAACTGTGTGACTTGAGTAGTAATTATAGACATTCAAGCCCGGAGCTACATTTAAGGCTGTTCCAGACCCTGTGGCTGCATCACCAGCTACCCCGGAACACACGTGCTGAAAATAATCATCCTTTTCTCCTATCTCATGGATTCTGCAGGTGAGGGATTCAGGCAGACCTCAGTTGGGGGGGGGGGGAGGTGCTTCTTCCCTTATGCATGGGTAGGAGCAGCGAGTGGATGGCTGGTCTGGAAGGGGGTGGGAGGGGCGCCTGGGTGGCTCAGATGGTTGGGCGTGTGCCTTTGGCTTGGGTCCGGGTCATCCCAGGGTCCTGGGACGAACCCTGCATCGTCGTGCTCCCTACTGCTCACCCTGCTTGTGCTCTCTCTCTCTCTCTGTCTCAAATAAATAAATAAAATCTATAAATGGAAGTGGGGTGGGAGAAGCCAGGCCTTAGGACACACCAGCCCTGCTGATACCTTGATCTTGACTTCCAGCTTCCAGAACACATTCCTGTTGCAAGCGCCCCTCCCACCCACCCTCGGTCCTCGCCCCCGTCTGTGGTATTTTGTTACGGCAGTCTGTCTGGGGAGCTTATAAATTATAGATATCTATTTCTTACAGTTTGTGAGGCTGGGAAGTCCAAAATCAGCATGGTGGGTGGATGGCCGACTTCTCACTGTGCGCCCTCACCCAGAGGAAGGGGCAGGGAGCTCTCTGGGGCCTCCCCTAAGGGCGATCACCGCATTCATGGAGGCTCCGGCCCCATGACCTAAGCCCCTCCCAGGGGCCCCACCTCCTAAAACCATTGCCTTTAGGTTAGGAATTCAGCACCTAGGGGTGCTTGCGTGGCTCAGTGGGGTAAGCCTCTGCCTTCGGCTCCGGTGATGGTCTCAGGGTCCTGGGATCGAGCCCCGCATTGGGCTCTTTTCTCGGCAGGGAGCCTGCTTCCCCCTCTCCTGCCTCTCTGTCTACTTGTGATCCCTCTCTGTCAAATAAATAAATAAAATCTTTAAAAAAAAAAAAAAAAAGGAATTCAGCACCTGAATGGGGAGGGAGGGACGCTCAGCCAGTAACACGGTACTAGCAAATGAATACGGTTATTTATGTAACTTCTAACGGGCCTCTCCCACTTACACCAGATTCTGGAGTTAGGAGGCTTTTATTTTAATAATAATAATAATAATAATAATTATTATTATTATTATTATTATTATTATTATTATTATTATTTTCTGCCAGCTCTATCCCAGCTCCTAAAACCAGTGCCTGACACCTGGTCACCTCATGAAGTATTTACGGAATGAATGAGTCCGCCTAACCTTTGGCTTTTACCATTTGATGTCTATCACATTTATTTTCGCGATTTTTCTGAACGTTTAAAATACTTTCGCATTACAAAGATTTTAAGGCGCGCTCAGATGAAAGCCCCCCAGCTGGGGTTTGGCGCGCCCTACCGGTCTCCGTGGCCTCTGTGGCCCTTGGTGCGCCCGGAGCGCGGCCTCGCGCAGGTGGCCCGATCCGCGAGCGGCGGCAGCGTGGGGCACTAACCGAGCGCACCTGGGCCCGCGGAGCACACCTGGCCAAGCGCCCCAGGTGTGCCCGCGCACGGCGGCCCGACGTTTGCCGCCAGCTGGGCGGAGCTCCAGGACAGGTAGCGGGACAACAGGCTCCCCCCTCCCACCCACCCCCACCCCCGACGCGGAGGGCTTGGGGAGGAGGCAGTCGCCCGGCCTGGGCCACAGTCACCGCCCAATAGTGGCCCCCATCCTGTCTCCCCGTGGCTGCCTCCCCCGAAGCTGAGGGCGGCAGACGAAAACTGGAACGAAAGAGAAGGTTGAACGAGCTAGCTCCAGGGTATCAGCCGCGGTTCTCAGGCAGGGTAGTGGTGGGGTTAAGATGAGCTCCCTGGGGGCACCTGGGTGGCTCAGTGGGTTAAAGCCTCTGCCTTCGGCTCGGGTCATGATCCCAGTGTCCTGGGATCCAGCCCCGGATCGGGCTCTCTGCTTGGCGGGGAGCCTGCTTCCTCCTCTCTCTCTCTGCCTGCCTCTCTGCCTCCTTGTGATCTCTGTCAGATGGGTGAATAAAATCTTAAAAAAACAAAAAGATGAGCTTCCTGGAACGATCCTTTTATCCACTGGACATGAAGGGTGGACGGCCTGCTGTGTGCCAGGCACTGTTCTAGAAACACACGGCATTGAGCCCCATCAGACAGAAATCACAGACACTGCAATGGGCAGACTGAGAATAACCTGTGACATATATAAATTATGGAGTAGGTTAGGATGTACAGTGGTCGGGGTGACATGGGAGGGAGACAGAGCAACGTCGGGGGTCTTGGGGGGAGGGTTGCTGATTTTTATCATCAGCCTATTTCCAGACCATACATACTTCCACCACGGATGACCTCCAGTTTGGGGGGTGGGGGTGGGGGGTTGTGGAGTCACAGAGCAGGAAATTGTAGGGGGGGGGAGATGTGCAGGGTCACACCATCACTTAGCATTTCCACCGTGTAAAGGCAGGAGGACGAACCATCTGGAGGAGGTGGCTAATGGCAATGTCTATTAATGAGGAGGGGGTGTGGGTTCTACATTTATGACCTTTCTTTTTCCATGATTTGTCAACTTTTAGGTACCTTTCAGTTCTTTTTCAATACTGGCTGAGTTTAACATCCAGTTGCCAAAAATCCTGAAAATGTAACAATCTGCTCTTGCCACCTGGTACTCAGGGGCTTCAGCCCAGCCTGGAGGGAAGCCTGAGGTCCTCATCCACAGCTGGGAGCAGGGGCCAGCGAACTCAGAAGTTGCTGTGGACATGTCCTTACTCTGCTCTAGGGCAGAGCACAGCTCGGAGAGCTCCAGGACCTGGGGTTCCCCCCAGATCTCTCCCCTTTCCCATGCCCAGATTATGTTCTCTGTCTTCTCTCTGGAGGCTAAATGAGTCCAAGTTCGGTTCTCCCACTTCCTGGATCCCCCCGCCAAATTCCTTTGCTGTCTTGCCCTATTGGTTACCCTCAATCTCATTCAGACCTCAGCCCTTCCTTCCCTGGCCTCTGGTTTTCCCCTAAGAGCGAGTGAGTTAGGATGCGTCCCCAACGTGGGTCAGAAAATCCAGAATTGTGGTGACTTCAAGAAGATCGAATCTGCAACGTGGCTGGACCACGAGCACGGGACACTCAGTGAGCGAACCAATCACAAGAGGCCACGTGGTGTGTGATTCCATCTATGTGAATGTCCAGAACAGGCACCTCCACAGACAGGAAGTGGGTTACTACGTCCTGAACACCTGCCACAACGTGGAGGGACCCTGAGGACACTGTGCTGTGAGAGCAGCACAGAAGGGCACATCCCGCAGGACCCCACTCCCAGGAGGGCCCCAGAGGAGTCTTGTCCACACAGAGAATAGAGGGTAGGAGTCAAGGCTGGGGTACGGAGTGGGGAGTTTGTGCTTCACGGGGACAGAGTCTCTGTTTGGGGAGATGGAAAGTTCTAGAAACCGAGGGTGGGGGTGGTCACATGCCAGTGTGAGCGTGCTTCATGCCACTGAGCTGTGCAGTTAAAAATGGTCAAAAAGTTAATTTTATGTTATGTATATTTTGCTCCAATTTAAAAAAAAATAAAAGAAAACACAGAGGTATTTGGCTACAAGTATGCAGCCAGTGGGCATTTTGATAACAGGGAAAATTACCTACATAAATCACAGTGTGTTTCCACACTATGGAATACTAGACTAGACTAAAAATACTGCTGGAAAATCTACGTTTTTTGAATATCAGCTGTGCCGAGGCAGATTTTTGTTTGTCTTGTTCACTGCCATACCCCTGGCACGGAGTGGGCGCCTCCAGCAGGAGGTTGCCCACATAAAATGCGGGACCTGGTGAATGAATGGTAAAACCTTCAAGCTCTAAGGCTAAGTGCAAAAAAAGAGGTAAGGTGACACCGCATTTTCTTGATCTCCCAAAAGACCACTTTTCCATCTTTTATTGTTTCAGGAATCAGAAAAAAACCTAACTCTTTCACTTAAAGCCATGTGTTTGCTTAGCCTGGCATGGGGCGTTTTTTGGTTTTATGAGTGGCTTTTTGGTTTTGTTTTTCATTTCTTTTTTTTTTTTTAAGATTTTATTTATCTGAGAGCAAGAGAAGGAGAGAGAGCATGAAAGGGGGAAGGTCAGAGGAAGAAGCAGATTCTCTGCTGAACAGGGAGCCCCAGATTTTTGTTTCTTTTGCCTCTGATTTCAAGGTGTTGTTTTCCTTTTCTTTTCTTTTTCTTTTTCTTTTTTTCTTTCTTTCTTTTTTTTTTTTTTTTGACAGAGAGACACAGCAAGAGGAAGAGCGGGAGAGGGAGAAGCAGGCTTCCCCCCGAACGGCGGGGGGACCGATGGGCTGGATCCCAGGACCCTGAGATCATGACCTGAGCCGAAGGCAGATGCTTAAGGACTGAGCCACCCAGGCGCCCCCAAGGTGTTGTTTTCAACAACTAATGGCAATTAAGAGTGAAGGAAGTTCAGACTTGAGCACTGAACAGAGGAAAGGAATGTCTACAGGTCTGGTTGTCTCAGTTGGTAGTGCAACTCTTGATCTCAACGTTATGAGTTTGATCCCCATGTTAGGTGTAGATATTCTAAATAAAACCTTAAAAAGAAAAAGAAATAAATGTTTGTAGATCAATCAGTTTTGTTTCTGGTGAGGGGATGCGGTAAAGAAAGGATTTTCACAGTTTTTCTCTCTCATTGGCTTGTCTGCATTTCCTGACCTGTTTTTGCTTTTTGTTTTTTGGGGTTTTTTTGTTGTTGTTGTTTTGTTTTGTTTTTCTGTAGAGAATATATAGCATTTGGGCAACAAGAAAGACTGTAGAAACTAAGTTCAGTCAATGGCATAAAAGATATCCCAGCTTTCTGGGACCTACGATGCTGTGACTAAGGGCACAGGTTCTGTCTGGAGCCGGAGGAGCTGGGTTCTAATCCTCGTCCCACCACTTGTGAACCCAGGGACATTCATAGCTGCTTTTGCTTCTAGCCTCCATACTTACAGTTGCTCCCGTCTCTAGAAGAAACTCACCCTACTGTGCCTGTGCAAGGGGTTCTGTCCTCACCTCTCCCTCCTGGGAGCTTTGATATCTTTTCCCTCCTTTTTGTGCTACAATCCAGAAATTCCATTAGCAGACCCTGAACCTCAGGATGCCATCTTGGAGAGTGCTGTGTGCTGAATGTTTGTGCCTCTTAAATCTGTATGTGGAGCCCTAACACCAATGGGATGGCTCCTGGAGGTGCGACCTTTGAGAGGCAGTCAGAGTTAGATGAGGTCACGAGGGTGGGGCCCCCATGGTGGGATTAGTGCCCTTATCAGGGGACAAAGAGACCAGAGCACTCTCTCCTTCATAGGAGCACACAGTGAGAAGGTGGCATCCACAAACCAGGAAAACAGCTCTCCCTGAACCTGGCCACACTGGCGCCCTGATCTCCAACTTCTAGCCAGCAAAACTGGGAAATAAATGTTCGTCATTCCAGGCACTGAGGTGGTTAATTTTATGTGTCAACTTGGCTGGGCTACAACGAGATGCCTAGATCGCAGGTAATACACCGTTCTGAGCACGTCTCTGAGGGCGTCTCTGGAAGAGATGAGCGTTGGACTCAGCAGACTGAGTGAACAAGATGCCCTCACCCACGAGGGTGGGCCACATCTAATCTGTTGAGGGTCTGGATCGAATTAAAAGGTGGAGGGAGGGAGAATTCACTTTCCCTGCTGGAGCTGGGAAATCCGTATCATTTGCTCTCAAGAATCAGAACTCCTGGTTCTCGGGCCTTTGGCCTCAGACCAAATCACACCACCATCTCTCCCGGGCCTCCAGTTTGCAGATGGCCAATCAGAGGGCTTCTTGGCCTCCATAATTTTGTGACCCAATTCCGTGTGTGTGTGTGTGCGTGCGTGCGCACGCGTGCACGTAGGACATATATCCAAGGGTTCTATTTCTCTAACACAGCCACCCCGTCTGTGGTATTTGTTATAGTAGCCTGAGCTGACCCAGAGCATTTCCCTAAGATTCCAGAAGAACATCATGGTGCCAGGGAGGGCACCCAGGGAGCACCGGGTCAGGGACTCCTACAGGAAGCCTTGGAGTCTCAGCTGATACCTGAAGAAGGACCATTTGGTAGCCAAGTAAATAAGGCATGGAACAGTGTTTCAGGAAGGGGGAACAGCACCTGCAAAACTCGGGAGGTGTGAGAGAACACCATAGTTTCCTTGAACCCTCCCGAGGATGCCAACATCCTTCCTCTTTCCCATTATTCTCAATAATCTTGGGGCAGGCAACAGCAAAGTGGAGGCGGGGGAGTCTTGGGTGAAAGGTCTGACTTGGGGGGTGGGGTTCCCAATTCCTGGACGTTGACCTGTGTGTGCAGTCACCCTGCTCTCCAGCCTCAGGAGGGCCCCACGCTGGGTCTGATGCTCTGTCATCACCATTGGGAAATTCTTTTTTTTTTTTTTTAATCCTAAAGATTTTTTTTTAATTTATTTATTCGTCAGAGAGAGAGCGAGCACAGGCAGAGACAGAGGGAGAAGCAGACTCCCTGCCGAGCAAGGAGCCCGATGCGGGACTCGATCCCAGGACGCTGGGATCATGACCTGAGCCGAAGGCAGCCGCTTAACCAACTGAGCCACCCAGGCGTCCCACCATTGGGAAATTCTTAATGGGACAGGGGAATTTCCCACTGGGAAGTTTGGGACAGTGGAAATTCTCAAAGCCCCCAACCCCAGAGGTTTTACTCACAGGGATATTGGAGAACTCCTAGGTCAGATGACCAAGGGCTTAGGCAATCTAAAGCAAGTGCAGATTTTATATTTAGGGTGTCGAGGGTTGAAGGAAAGAAAATGAAATGCTCGATTAAATCCATGAGTGAGTAAATAAATGTATGCGTGCCTATGAATGGCGGAGAAGTGAACGAGCGCGAGCGCGGGAGACAGACCCTTAGAGCCACCTGTGCTCCCTGCACCCCTAATGCCCCGGCGCCGCAGGCTTTCCCGCCTCTCGCGAGCGCCCCCTGCCGACCAGAGGCTCGGCCACGCCAAACCCAGATCAGACCGGGCCTTTTGGCCGGTTGAGCCCTCCTTCTCGCTCCTGATTGGCTCCGAGTTGCTCGCGATGCATTAAGGGGAATGTAGTCTCTCGGCCCGCGTCTGCGCTTCCTGTGGCCCGGGGGCCTGAGGGAGTTCCAGGAAGTACGTAGCCAAACTTGCCCGGGTTCCCGAAGTCATCGTAATGGCATTGCGCGACGGGAATTGTAGTCCACCCGTGGGCAGTCTCCGCCTCAGTGCTCCAGGTCGGAACGACAATTCCCACCATGCACCGTGGTCCCAGTTCGCCGGGGCAGGTGCGCGTCCTTCTAGGAGTGGTAGTCTTGGCCCTCTCCGTTCTTCTTCTGTTCTGCGGAGGAGGACGGCCCCCCAGGACTACATTTCCCCGCACGCCCGCCGCCGCCCTCCGCGCCGGGCCGCGGCAGCCATTTTGTTCCGCCAGACAGGCCCCTAAGATGGCGGCGGGGGAGACGGTGAAGGTTGCCGCCTGCCCCTCCGGGCGCTAGCCCGCGCTCTCCGCGTCCCCCGGCGGCCGGCCCATGGCCTGGCGGAAGCCCGGACCATGGACCTGCGCACCGCCGTGTACAACGCCGCCCGCGACGGCAAGCTGCAGCTGCTCCAGAAGCTGCTCAGCGGCCGGAGCCGGGAGGAGCTGGACGAGCTGACGGGCGAGGTGGCCGGCGGGGGGACGCCGCTGCTCATCGCCGCCCGCTACGGCCACCTGGACGTGGTCGAGTACCTGGTGGACCGGTGCGGCGCGAGCGTGGAGGCGGGCGGCTCGGTGCACTTCGACGGCGAGACGATCGAGGGCGCGCCGCCGCTGTGGGCCGCCTCGGCCGCCGGCCACCTGGACGTGGTGCGCAGCCTGCTGCGCCGCGGGGCCTCGGTGAACCGCACCACGCGCACCAACTCGACGCCGCTGCGCGCCGCCTGCTTCGACGGGCACCTGGAGGTGGTGCGCTACCTGGTGGGCGAGCACCAGGCCGACCTGGAGGTGGCCAACCGGCACGGCCACACGTGCCTCATGATCTCCTGCTACAAGGGCCACCGCGAGATCGCCCGCTACCTGCTGGAGCAGGGCGCGCAGGTGAACCGGCGCAGCGCCAAGGGCAACACGGCCCTGCACGACTGCGCCGAGTCCGGCAGCCTGGAGATCCTGCAGCTGCTGCTGGGCTGCCACGCCCGCATGGAGCGCGACGGCTACGGCATGACCCCGCTGCTGGCGGCCAGCGTCACGGGCCACACCAACATCGTGGAGTACCTCATCCAGGAGCAGCCCGCCGGCGAGGAGGGGCGGCCGGGGCTGTCAGGGGAGGCCGCCGCCGGCCCCCCGGGAAGCGCGCCGCCGCCGGGGGCCCGCTGCTGCCGCTCTGCCCCCGAGGAGCCGCTTAGCGATTCTTACGAGAGCTGCTGCCCCACCAGCCGGGAGGCTGCCGTGGAAGCCCTGGAGTTGCTGGGAGCCACGTACGTGGACAAGAAGCGGGACCTGCTCGGGGCCCTGAAGCACTGGAGACGGGCTATGGAGCTGCGGCACCAGGGCGGCGCGTACCTGCCCAAGCCCGAGCCCCCGCAGCTGGTGCTGGCCTACGACTGCTCCAGGGAGGTGACCACCGCCGAGGAGCTGGAAGCGCTGATCACGGACCCCGACGAGATGCGCATGCAGGCCCTGCTGATCCGCGAGCGCATCCTGGGCCCCTCTCACCCGGACACCTCCTACTACATCCGCTACCGGGGCGCGGTGTACGCGGACTCGGGCAATTTCGAGCGCTGCATCCGCCTGTGGAAGTACGCCCTGGACATGCAGCAGAGCAACCTGGAGCCCCTGAGCCCCATGACCGCCAGCAGCTTCCTGTCCTTCGCCGAGCTCTTCTCCTACGTGCTCCAGGACCGGGCGGCCAAGGGCAGCCTGGGCACCCAGATCGGCTTTGCAGACCTCATGGGGGTGCTGTGCAAGGGAGTGCGCGAGGTGGAGCGGGCGCTGCAGCTGCCCAAGGAGCCGGGGGACTCGGCGCAGTTCACCAAGGCCCTGGCCATCATCCTCCACCTGCTCTACCTGTTGGAGAAGGTGGAGTGCACCGCCGAGCAGGAGCACCTGAAGCACCAGACCGTCTACCGGCTGCTCAAGTGCGCCCCCCGCGGCAAGAACGGCTTCACGCCCCTGCACATGGCCGTGGACAAGGACACCACCAACGTGGGCCGCTACCCGGTGGGCCGGTTCCCCTCCCTGCAGGTGGTCAAGGTGCTGCTCGACTGCGGGGCGGACCCGGACAGCCGGGACTTTGACAACAACACGCCGCTGCACATAGCGGCCCAGAACAACTGCCCCGGGGTCATGAACGCCCTCATCGAAGCGGGGGCCCACATGGATGCCACCAATGCCTTCAAGAAGACCGCCTACGAGCTGCTGGACGAGAAGCTCCTGGCCAGGAGCACCCTCCAGCCTTTCAACTACATCTCCCTGCAGTGCCTTGCCGCCCGCGCCCTGGACAGGAACAAGATCCCCTACAAGGGCTTCATCCCCGAGGAGCTGGAGGCCTTCATCGAGCTGCACTGACGTGCCCGGAGAGAGAAGCATCCGGGAGGGCCGGGGCCGCACGCGCGCTCCCCCTCTCTTCTTGAGCCCTTGGGTGGCGTGACACGGAAGGGTCGTCTGGCCTCCGCGGCCCCGTCACCCCAGCGGGGAGGGGAGAGGAACTAGCAGCTTGTTGGCGCTCACAGCCTCCAGGATCGCGTGCTCGAGGAGATGCCCGCTGTTCCCCTCGCCCCGTCTGCCTGGGTCCCAGAAGGTTTTGCCTCTTTGCCTGGAGGCAGAGGAATTGAAGCTTTTGCCTCTTTCCCTCCGGCAACTGGAAGAAGCCGCGAATCGGTCCGTGCTTCTCCGCCTCTGCGTCGCGGGAGAAACCCAGCCCCTAAACGCAGCGTCAGGTCGAAAGTTGGAGATTGGAGAAGCAAGACGGACTCTCCCTTCTTCCAGCAGCACCCCTGCCCCCTGCAGCCCACTCCCTGCCCCCGGGCGCGGCTTCCGATGCTTTGCTGCTCTGGTTCAAGCTGCTCTGGTTCGCGAGTGAGCAAGTTACGTATGGGGCACCGGAGTCCCGAGGTTTCGCTGCCGTATTTTTTTTTTTTTTCTTTTTTAAGGAATGTGTGGTCAGACTGAAGAAGTTAGTTCCATACAGGGGGTTTCCGTGGCGCCCGAGATGGCGAGGCGGTCGGGAGTGAGCCTCGCGGCGCGCAGGGGTGAGGCAGGTGGACGTCCGCGGTGTCAGCCCGAACGTGAGCGTGACTGCGTCGTTTTTAAAGCTTCACTCGATTGCCTTCTGCTTGGGCTTCCCGACGTGGTGCTGATAGCCAGAGAGGCGTTTCCGGGCCCGGCGTCTGTCCCCTGCTCGGGGAGAAGGAGCGTGGCCGGCGCGGGTGCGGTTCCCCCGGCTTCTGCGTCCAGACTCGGTGGCCGCCGCCGCCCCGCACACCCCGACCGCTGGGCAGCCCGGCAGCTCCAGCCATTTTCTCTCTCTCTTTTTTTTTTCTTTTTCTTTTTTCCTTTTTTAGCTGCTTGAAAGCCTGAGTCCAGGCGTTCCCGAGCAGATTCCAAGGACGCTGTCGAGCCAGCAGACGGCGGATGTCCACGAGCTGCCAGCTACGGAGTCTTGGTTTCCCATCACTCAGGGTCTCTCGCGCCCATGCCGGGGACACTGCCGCCTGCAGACCTCGAGGTCTCTCCGGAGCCGCAGAGCAGGGGACAGTCGAAGGGGACAGAAGCAGCTGCCCCGGGCCTGGAGGAGGGTCACACCCGGGAGAGGGGGGTCCTATCCCGCAGCCTGGGGGGGGGGCGGCAGCGACATGCCCCCCATCACCGCAGGCTCCCTGGGGGGCCCGCCCCTCCGAGGAAGCTCGGCCTCGTTTGGATTTGCAGTGTGAGTTAGGACGTTATTTATTTGCAAGGCCGGGTCTGACCTTCTCTCGAGGCGGGAGACGGTCACTGGCCCTTGAAAGCACGGAATAAAGCAATGAGGCAGTTCACCCCGTGTCTCTGTGCGCACACTCCGGTCCCGCGCCGGGGGGAGGCCGCTGCGGAGTGCAGAGCCCCGTGGGCTGGGTTCGTGGAGACCCCAAGCCCCCCAAGCCACTGTCTCTCACGGGGGTCTCTCCACGCCAGCCCAGTGCAAGCCCTGCTGTGTGGCCTCTGGCGGCGGGACCCCCGCACGCCTGGGGAAGGCCCGGCCTCCGTCTCCTGATCTCACGGGGGCCCGCCCGCTCGGGACAGCGAGCACTCGCGGCGCCGTGGTGTGACCCCATCGCAGCCTTGAAGGAGTGGCCATCGAATCAGCAGGTGCTCGAGCGGCCTCGGGAGACCCTGCGCCGGCCAGAGCATATACTGTGCCCTTGCTGGATGCCAGGCTCCACCCGTGAGCCGCTCAGGGCAGCTCTGGGAAGTCGGTGTTCTTCTCCCTGTTCTTCAAGTTGGGGACATGGGCTATGGCGTGTTCCAAGACCTGCCACAGAGGAAACGGTCTCCCACCCCCCACCACATGTTGTTTTTTTTTTTCCAAGCTTGGACATGAGAACTGTGACTTCAGCCCCAGGCTCACGCAGGCCACTCAGTTCAGGGGGGTGTCACCAGGCAGTGACCCGCAAGATGCAGGGCAGCTCTCTTGCTCCCCTCAGCCCCAACCAGTCACAGTGGGCCGGGACCCCGGTGTGCGCACTGCTCCACCCTGTGTCCCCAAACCTCTGCGGTCTGAGTGAAGGCGGGGCTGCGTGAAATGCAGGGACAGGTGCCTCGGCTGCCAGGCCACAAAGGGGAGGCAGGGGAGCCCAGGAGCCGAGTGGGCTGGGAGCTCAGGGTGAGGGGTCGGAGGGATCCCCTGCCCATGGGAGCAGCTTCCCCACCCCCCGAGCTGGGGTCAGTGCCTTGGGTTCTACCCACTCGGCCAGCTGCTCAATGGGTCCCTGTCTCAGACTTCCGGAGCCCCACGCAGTGTCAGTCACGGCTGGGTCCTGGGAGCCCACATGCTGAGGGAGCAGATGGGTGGGTGGGTTCACAGGGGCACGTCTCCCCCCTTGGGAGTCCAGGGCCTCTAGCTTGAGCCCCGTACGCCCGGGGGCCGCCGCCCTCACAAGATTCCAGGACAGTCATCTGAGCGGTGTTTACAGGGAGGGGAGCGGAGCGTCCCGGCCCCGGGTTAAAGATAGCCTGGCTCAGAATCACATCACGGGCTGGACAGGGGAGGTGACCAGTCCCTGGGAACACGGGCACTCAGGGCCGGCACACAGCAGGGCGCTGACGCTGTTGTCCTGGATCGAGTCCTGTCCTGTGGATTCCTGCGGGGAACTCAGCAGGGACTGGACAAGGAGCTCGTTCCACCGACCGGTGACCACAAGCATTTGGCAACACCCAGCCCGGATCCGGGCGCCGCCAGCAACGCTCCTGCAGAGGGAGGGGGTTTCCCTCCGGGACCCCCGCACCTGTGCTTCCCGTAGGCTGCAGGAGAGACGTTGGACGTGTCTTGGGTGGGACATTTGAGACCCCCCCAGTGCAACCTCTCCCCTTGCCGGAGGCCTTCGTGTCCTCTACCAAAAGCTCATCGAGCTGTAATTTTGATCCGATGTCCCCTCCTCCAAGAAGCCCTCCCAGATCATCGAAAGCATCTCAACCATCCCCATCCCCCTTGGTTATTTCCTTCTCAGTCCCCACGTATAACTCGAACCCCTGGCATGACCCTGATCCTTTTCTTCGTTTGCTACCTTACTTGTTCCTGGTGTCCCCTTCCCTAGAACGCCATGTGCACCAGCTCGTTCCCTGTTGTGGCCCAGGGCCTGACACACAGGAGTTTGCTGAATGAATAAATGCATTCATGAGGCGGCCCCTGTGGCCACATGGAGTGAGGGCAGAAGGCGCTGGGGGGCCGGGGGAGCACAGGCCGGCGGCGCGCTCTATCCCCCCGGGGCAAGGGGAGATGTGCGGAGAATGGGGCTTGGTCACCAGCAGCGGCTGCAGGAACAGGACGGAGGGGGACTGCGGGGGTCCCCCGGCTAGCGGTGGCCACACAGCCTGCAAGGTCAATCCCCAGAGGAGCGCGCCAGCCCCAGTCTAAAGTGTTCCCTCAGGAAGCTGGAAATTCAAGTGCGAATTAAACCCGGAGCACGTGGAAGCCAGGAACGAAAACAGGGAAACAGAAAGGCACAAACGAGGGACTCCCCACGGGCTTGGTCAGAGGAGCGAGCAACTTGACCTCAGGTCATGAGTTTGGCCCCGTGCAGGGTATAGAAAGTCCTTAAATAAAACTTTTTTTAAAAATTAAAATTTAAAAAAATGCACAAACAGTAGAGAAAAAGCAATGAACTCAAAAGCTGGTTCTTTTAAAAGTTAAATAAAATTGTGCTTGCTCTCTCCCTCTCTCTCTGACAAATAAATAAATTTAAAAAAAATTTTTTTTAATTAAAAAAAAAAAAAGTTAAATAAAATTGACAAACGAGCCCCGAGTAAAGCCCAGAAGTAAGTGTCAAGTTGCCGGACCGTATACTGGAAACGACACTGCAATTAAAAACATTATTAATAACAAAGTATTTTTTAATAATTTATGTATTTAATTTTAAAGTTTTTTTTTAAGATTTTGTTTATTTATTTATTTGACAGAGAGATCACAGGCAGGCAGAGAGAGAGGAGGAAGCAGGCTCCCCCTGAGCAGAGAGCCCGATGCAGGGCTCGATTCCTGGACCCTGAGATCATGACCTGAGCAGAAGGCAGAGGCTTAACCCACTGAGCCACCCAGGCGCCCCAACAAAATACTTTATTAAGAACAAAAGTCATAAAATCAGGTGAAACGCGTGTGCAGCGCGGCTTCGGCCCTCGGGCCACCAACCCGCCTTCAAAGCTCGGACGGGGTCAGCTTCCTCACTGAGGGAAGGAGCATCCTCACTGGGCCACGCGGGGCGGAGGTCAGGACAGTGGCCACATGACCTTGGGAATGCCACCACCCCTCCCCGTGCCTCAGTGTCCTCTGTAATTCCGGGTGAACAGGACCAGATGCCGGCAGCATGGCAGGAAGGACTGAGACGGTCGGTGAAAATGTCCTGGGGCACGGGAGACACACGGTGCTCGCTGTCTGCACTCTCACTTCCACGTCCACTATGGATGAGCTCTGAGAGCTTCACAGTATTCATATATTTATTCGAATGTGTCTTAGGGAGCCAAGCTCAGCTAGCCTCCCCCCACCACCGACAGGATGTGAGTTTAGAAGTGTTAATACTGCAAATGGCCCACAGTCCAAAATAAAGACGAGTTTGTTACAAGTTTTTGCTGGGAGAAAATTCACCCTTCTCAAGTGTGCAGTTTCCGTGGCTTTTACAGTCCCAAGGTTGTGTAGCCAACACCACGATCCAATTCCAGGGGAGAAAAGGGCGGGCGGGGGGGGGGGGCACTCAGTGTTAAAGCCGGTTTAAAGAAAACGGTTACATGACTTGAGAAATAGAAAAGAAGCAAAGAGGGCAGGAGGCAGGTGAGCAAAGCTGGGGGATGGCCGGGAGGCTGCCCGAGCTCGTGATGGCCCCGCGTGATGACCCCGTGTGATGGCCCCGCGTGACAGCAGGGCTCGGGAGCCCAGCCTGCCCGCTGCCAGCGCCCAGGTGCCCGCGGAGAAGGGGGATGGGGTTCACAGGATGGGGCCCTGCACAGAGCCCACCAGGGGGTTTGAAGGACTCCAAGGGGGCAGCAGGGAAGACAGAAGATGAGGCCAGGCCCCTCTGAGAGGTCAGAAATCTCCTCTTCTCGGGAAGAGAACGAGTTTTTAAACTTCCCTTGGAAATCGGAAACCCTCGCACCTCCCAGGGCTATAAAAAGGCCGTATCCCCTGGCCAGGCTAAAAATAAAAGATCCCCACCCAGAAGCACTGGGGATGAGACGGGGCATGGTGTGGGCCTGGCTGGGATGGGACTTGCTGTGCGACTTAAAGCAGGTGTCTGCCCTCTCTGGGCTGTGATCCCCAACAGCATTAGACTGGACAATTTCCAAAGACCCAGTTAATGGGGATATGTAGACGGCGGCTGTTGTTACGGAGGCTCTAAGCGGGAGAAGAAGGCGGCCAGCATGACCTGAAACTTGGCGCTCTCTTAGGGTGTTTGTGGGGGGCGTGTCTCTGCTCCTCCGGCGTCTCTCCAGCCCCGGGCAGGGGAGAACGGAATCACTATCCCATGGCGACCCCTGGTGGCGCAGAATACGCACTGCAGCACCTTCTGGGTATCCGCGAATAAACGCGGCATCCTGTTCTGGGGGGAAGGGGGAGCACATATGTGACAAAGGTTCTCAGGTCGATGGGCTCCTCCCCACCCTTCAGGGGCGCCAAACTACCTCCCAGCATGGGGTCTTTGCATGGGCTATACCTTCAGTCTGCAGTGGCCTTACCTTCTTGGAATGCTTCCTCCAGGAAGTCTCCCATGACTGCCCCCAGCCCCAGAGCCCCCACAGTGGCATCTGCGTCCCCCATCACACCCAGGACCACCCCGACTGCAACCACCTAGTGGTGTGTCTGTCTCCCTCACAGAGCTGTGAGTCCCGTGAGGGCAAAAACAGGGTCTGCTTTAGTCAACACTTTGTCCACCAAATCTGAAACCATCCCTGGCACACATTAGGTGCTGGATACATACTGTGCAATGAGCAGATGACAAAGCGAATGCCCAGTTCATTCACCACCAGGGAGGAGGGAAACAGAACAAAGAGGTTATTTTAAAGATAAAAAGATTTGCACATAGGGTGCCTGGGTGGCTTAGTGGGTTAAGCCACTGCCTTTGGCTCAGGTTGAGATCTCAGGGTCCTGGGATCGAGTCCCGCACTGGGCTCTCTGCTCGGCGGGGGGCCTGCTTCCCCCTCTCTCTCTCTGCCTACCTCTCTGTCTACTGTGATTTCTCTGTCAAATAAATAAATAAATAAAAATCTAAAAAAAAGAGATTTGCACATTGATTTAACTTCATTTATTAAGCACCTGCTGTGTGCCAGGTACCGGGGTCCAGCAGTGAAATCAACAGATAAAATTCCCATCCTCCTGGGAAGGCAGATGATAATGAACTCAATGAATAAGTGACTCACTGTTTTTTGCCTCAAAGTGAGAACAATAGAACGGGAAGGGGGGTGGTGGGAGTATCTGGTAGACAAGGTTGTAAATTATTTTAAATGGGGCGCTCCGAGAAGCCTCCATTAAGAGGATGACATCTGAGCCAAAATCTGGAGGAGGTGAGGAGGGGACTATGTAGGCTTCTGAAGGAAGGACATTCCAAGTAGAGGGAACCACCCATGTAAAGGACCTGGGGCAGGACCACACCTGGTGTGTTGAGGCCCATGTGGCTCGTACAGACTAGGTAGGTGAGGGTGGGAGGGAGAGGGAGCGGTGGGGAGTGCAGGTCGAGCCCGGCCTTGGAGGCGGCAAGGAGGACTCCAGCTTGTACGCCAGAGAGGTGGCAACCCTGGAGGACTGCGGGCGGAGGAGGTGCTCACGGGCGCCCTCTGGTGGGCCATCCAGATCACGCCGGAGACGCGTAAGATTTGCAAAATTCCAACTCAAAATCCCTCAAGTTCTGCCCCGGGGCCGGGTGGCAGCCACGCACGCACCGGGTGACACTGGGCAATGTATTGCCGTCTCTGGGCCCAGAGAGCGGGAGGACATTTGTACAAGATCTAATCATCTCAGAAAGACATCATTCCAAGCAGGGACAAAGCTATGAACCTCCGAAAACAAATCATCTGCTACTGATTCGTGTTTCCCAGTTTTTGAAGAAGGGGAAATTTTCAAAAAATCCCCCCCTATTTTTCGTTAAGGCTGTTTGTCTTAGCGAGGACAAGGGGTTTCCCAGGAAGCACTCCAGGCCACCTTGGAGCGGTTGTGGCCACCAGGGGGCACTAGGGCAACAGGACTTGCAGCTGAGCCTCCAGCTCCGGGGACCCAGGGCCGTGCCTGGAGTTGTCCTAGCCCGCCTTCTCGCCTCTGGGCCTTTGCCCGTGCTGTGCACACCTCCAGGAACTCTCTTCCCAGCCCACGGCTCATTCCAACATACGACTCAGGGCTCCGCTCACTTCCTCCTTCCAGAAACTTCTCTTAATCCCCCCAGGCTGTTCAGCGGTCGCCTTTGGGCCTCAGTAGGCCCCTACACTTCTCCATCACAGGGCTAATCCCCTGTCACTGTTTCTGTCTCTGGCAGCTGACCCGGAGCCCTAGGATAACAGGACAGAGTTGTTTTGGGTCACCTTGGGGGGATGGTGACCACACAGTCACCACTGTGCCCACAGGGGCTGCACCCAGTAGGAGCTCAATAAATGTGGTTTGGGTACGGAGAGGGATGAGTCCACATCCTCTCCACCCACTGCCCTGTGAACCCCAGCATCCCGCATAGGCCTGCCCACCTCAGATGCTCCGAATACTGTTCCTCAAAAGGATTCACTTACAGAGCAACTACTGCACACTGGGCGCTGGGGACACTACAGTGACCCAGACAGATGCAGCAGCCAGAAGAGGGACACAACTATTTCACAGAATAAAAAAAAAAACAATGGAGGTCATGAATGAGCCATCTGCACAATCTCCATATGGGCTAGAAGCCAGTAGAGACACCTGTCTCCTTCCTCTGCCCCCAACGGCTACTTATGTGCTGTGTGACCTTGGATAAGTGACTTCCCCTCTCTGGGCCTTAGTTTCCTCATCTGTAAACTGGGGACAAGGATAGTCTCCGGCTCCTGGGCTGTTGGGAGGATAAAATAAGCTCAGCCAGGATGTAAAAGCCTCAGCCCAGGGCTTTCAAAATTCCTGTCCTTTAAGTATGCTACAGTGACACGAGGACATCTAAAGTGCTGGAGTTCCAGACCTGAAGTCACTAGGTCGGTGTATGGATGGGAAAGATGAGACCCAGGAAAGGGCTGTGACTTGTCCCAAGTCTCACATCTCAGGGATGAAATAAAGACTCACGCTCTGAATGTCCCCATTTGTCCCTCCTCTGCCTCCACCTGGGTCCAGCCCCCATCAAAGCTGGCCTGGACCTGCTCTGTTGCCACTGCTCTGGTCCCAGGCTCAGGACTGGGCCCCCCAACTTCCGGCCCTGGCCTTCCCAGAGCAGTCACCAGAGGGCGCCGAGGAGCCCTTGAGTCAGCTCCTGCTGGCTTATGCCCACAGCCTTTCAGGGACACCACCTCCCTGAGGGAAAAGCCCAAGTCCTCCCGGAGGCCCGCAAGGCCCAGCAGGAACCTGCTACCGTCCCCTCCCTGCCCTGCCCTCCTCCCTCTCTCATTCTCCTCCAGCCACACAGGTATCCTGGCTGTTCCTCTAACATGCCAGGCAGGCCCCTGCCCCAGGACCTTTGCACAGCTGTTGGCTCTGCCCAGAAAATCACCCTGGTCCTCAAGCTAGTCTCATCATGGCCAGTTCCTCTTCCTATGGGTCTTGGATCTAACACCACCTCCTCAGAGAGGCCCTCCCTGGCCACTGGGGCCAAAGTTTTCCCACCTAGAACACTTAGGACACTCCCACCTCAACGTTCATTTCTTCTGATATCCCTTCGCTTTCTGAAATTATCTCATTTCATGTGATGACTCATCCACTGTCCCCTCCCCTCCACCTCCAACTAAAAGAAGAGCAAGGGATAGATTGCCTCTGCCTTTGCCCCTACTGCACTTCAGTGCCTGGGTCAATCTGGGTACACAGTAGGCGCTCAATAAATGTTCACATGAACAAATGGCCTGTTCACCATCATCAAGTTACTTGCAGCTAGCTCTGGCCTCCACTATCAGACAACCATCTGTCCACGAACCCGGCCCACCTCCGCCCACCCTGGAAGCCGGTCCCAGGCTCCTCCCTCGGTTTCACTTCAGTGCCGCGGAGACTCCAGAAAGCTGACACCCAACAAAATCTGAGTCAGTGGCTAAAATAACCAGTGGTATCTGACAGCGTGGGTGACTCAGGCAGGCCCGCCACGCCCGCCTGGAGCCTCAGGAAACGGAGGAAAGGGCTTGCAAGTTAATGTTTGAGCATTATGATTGAGCATGTTGTGCGGGAGGGGCCGGCAGCTTCCGGGCTCTGGCGGCTGGAGTTCACCCTTCCTTCACTCCTTCCCTCGTAAATTATAATTCCTCCACTTCTGACCTGTGTGACCAGTGGGGACTCAAACTCACCCCTTTGAGCCCATTTGCCCTATTCCTAAAATGAGCCCAACAATATAAACTGCTACCCTGGGAGAGGTCAATTTGGGGGATTAAAATAGGTTCAGAAGTGAGAGGCTGGCTCAGTGGGTGGAGCATGTGACTTGATCCCAGGGTCCTGAGTCCGAGCCCCCCTTGGATGCAGAGATTACTTTAAAAAATGAAAACAAAATAAAATACGTTTAGATCTTTAAAGCCTAACAAGTGTTAATTCTGTTCTTTCTCAAAGGTCTGTGACGCTGAGAAAAGATTAACCCCCTCCCCTCCAGGCCTGCAGTTAATGAGCACTTACACTGCGAGCTTCATGTCTCGTGAAGGATCTGCTGACCTTGAAACACCACACCCACTTCTCAGATGAGAACTGGAGGCTCGGAGATCCCAAGGCCCTTGCCCAAGATCACGTGGTCAGATCTGAGCCAAGAGAGGTGGGGAGCGGGGTAACAACACATCAAAGCAGGACCCCACGGCCAAAAGAAGCCCAAAAAAGAGGGGCTACAGCAGTGGGTGCTAAATGTCCCCTGTGTCTTTTCTTTCCCTGTTCGCTTGTATTAGAACCAAAACTTTGAGCAAAGCGCCTGGCCCAGCAGAAGACTACATTTCCCAACGTCCCTTGCAGCCGAGGAACCACGTGACCACGCTCTGGCCAATGATATGCGAGAAACCGCTCACTGTGCGGGGTCCCCGCCTTACACGCGGAGAAGCCCGCTCCTCTCCTCGGCTTCCCTCTTTTGGGAACAGAAGTCGTCTCCCAGAGAAGATCGGCACCGCAGAAACATTCAATAAATATTTATCATAGTTAAAGCACGGTAGCCACATCCCCGGCCCGCTCCCCGCACCACCACCCGGGGCAGAATTCGAAAATGCCACATCCAGTTCTGTACACCGTGCGCGCCAGAAAGTCATCGGGGCCCCCTTTGCACTGTTTCCGCGGAGCGGCGGCCGACGTCACGCTCCTCTGCCCCCTCTGGAAGCGGTGGGGGCGTCCCCAAGGTCCGGGTCCTCCTGCCCGCCCCCCGGTCCCTCTGCCCCTTGCGGCTTGTCCTCGGGCGCCTGGGTCCCTCTCTGGTTCCACATGTGGTTGTTGAGGCCCAGCTGCACCATCTGGGCGTGATGGATGATCAGGGGCTGCAGCCCGGAGCTCTGGGGGGGCGCGGGGCTGGGAGGCGGGAAGGCGGGGGGCGTCGGGAGGGCCGGGTGCGGCGGGAAGGCGGGGGGCGACGGGAAGGCGGGATGCGGCGGGAAGGCGGGGGGCGACGGGAAGGCGGGATGCGGCGGGAAGGCAGGCGCGGGCGAGCCGGCCACCCACGCAGGCTCCGGGGGCGGCTGGTGGCCCGGCCAGGAGGGAAAGGGCGGTGGGGCGCCCAGAGGCCCCGGGCCCCCGGGGGGCACCTGTGTCCCAAATGGCATGTGGTTCCCAAAGGCCGCCCGCAGGGCCTCCATCTGCTCCTGCCAGCTCCAGCAGCTCTGGACGTAGGCCGAGTAGGCGGCGTTCAGGTTGGCCACCTGCTGCCGCTCGCCCTCCAGGTGCCGGCGCTGCTCCTGCAGGGCCCGGACATCCTGCTCCTTCTTCCACTGGGCCTTGCGTGCTCGTAGCCTCTGCGGCTTGAAGGTGTTGGCCACCCTTCTGGCGAAGATCTGGGAGTGCTCGTCCAGCCACACCAGGCCGGTGAGCAGGCTGGACGTGTGCGGGCTCAGCTGGGCCCGGGAGCTCTCCCGCGGCAGGAAGGGGATCACGCAGTCCTGCCATCCGCGCCGCGAGAGGCTGCTCATCAGCGACTGGCTGGCCTGGTGGCGGCCCAGGTGGCAGTCGAAGTTGGGGGTGAGCAGCAGGATGGTGAAGGCCGAGTGGTCGATGGCGTCTTGCAAGCAGTGCAGCTCGCTTCGCCCGGGCACCTGGAAATCTTCGCAGAAGGTGGCCCCATCGGGAACGCCCAGGGCCTCCAGCCTCTCCCGGACCCGCAGGGCGATGTATTCATCCGCTGCAACGTGCAGGACCACGAAGTTATAGAATTTCTGCTCTGACTCCAGCTCGGGAGAAGGGGGGCGGGGGCTGGACGCCAGGCCCGGGGAAGGAAGGGTGGACGGAGGAGGGCAGGGAGAGGACGTGGGCGGGGCTGGCGGCCTGGGTGGGCGTGGGCTGGCCTCCTGGGAAGCCGTATCTTCCACAGGAAGTGGGAGTGGGGTCTGGTCCTGGTCAGGGCAAGGGTTTCTGGAGGCCAAGGAGAAAGATTTCGGGCCTCCCAACTCTTCGGTGCACTCCACGGGGTAGTGGGTGCTGATTTCCAGAGCTCTGGGGTGGTCTGGCTGGCCAGCATGGCTTGCATCTGGGACCAGTTCAGTAAGCCTAGGGACTGGGCTGTTTGGTAGCACCCGGGAGCTGTCACTCTCCCCGCATGGGGGGCTGCCAGTCTCCCCCAGTGGGGGGCTGGCACTCTCCCCAGATGAGGGGCTGACAGTCTCCCCCAGTGGGGGGATGGCCGTCTCCGTGGATGGGGGCCTGACTGTCTCCTCCGATGGTGGCCAGCTCACCTCCTCCGGCTCCTGGCAGCCCGTGGGGGCAGGCTCGGGCACTGGGCTGGCCTGGGGCTCGTCACACAGCTTGCTGGGCCCATGGCAGCTGCGGGGATGGCTGAGAAAGGGTAGGGTGGGCGACTGGCTGATTTCCAGATTGCTGGCCAGGGAGGAGGGGCTGCCGGTGGATCTCAGGGAGCGCCCTCTGCTCCAGCCCGAGAGGTGCTCTATGGGCTGCGGGAGGCTGCGGGTGCCTGAGGGTGACACTGAGGAGGCTGGCAAGCAGCCCAGGTCAGAGTGAAGGGGTTGGAAGCTCCCCGGGTCCCCAGTGATGCCCCACCCACACCGGTCCTGGGCCTCTCCCTGGAGCTCGGCGAGCCGGTGGTCGTCCCTGGAGCGGAAAGTATGGAGGGCGGCCCGGTAGGCCGTGTCCCGCATAGTAGCCGGGCACAGCTTCTCCTCGGCGAGCAGGTGGTACACCCGGGCAACTGCCCAGGACAAGTCCAGGGGCTCCTCTGGGGCCTCGGTGCTGTCCATGCCGGCCCACTGGCGGGCCACCAGCCGCGCCACTGCGTCGGCCTTCAGCGCCTCCAGGGAGATCCTGGCCTCAGTCTCCTGGCCCAGCTTCAGCAGCACCATGGCGTGCAGGAGGTCCGCCCCCCGGCAGCCCGGCCGCAGGGTCTTCAGCTTGTGCTTGAGATGCAGGAGCTTGCCTTGGCCTGCGGCACCTAGGATGTCAAAGGCGCTGGAGAGCGACAGGCCCGCGCAGGCCATGGGCATGGGTGGGTGCGGCCCTGGGAAGCAGAAGCGCTGGGTGGCGGAGGCATGTTCCACACCACTGGCCTTCCCGCATGCTCGGAGTCCCCTATGGGCTCACCATACGGACTCTCACGGGGGACACGGCCGTAGACCTGTGAAGCAAGAGCGACACGGTCACCTCCAAAAAGGGGGCAGCTCCAGGAGGTGGCCGAGACTCCGCCACCTGCCTGCCCTCCAGTGCCACCCCCACACATCAGGGTGACCTTGGGAAAGCTCCCTGCCACGCTCCCCACCCCCCCCCCGCCCCGCCTCCATTTCCCCTCCTGCAAGAGGACAGCGGTCGACGCTTGCCTGGTGTCACCCAAGATGTAGACACTACTATTTTCCCCATTTGCGCGTGAAAAAAAGCGTGCCAGAGAAGGGAAGTCACTTGCCCCAAGTCACACAGCCAGTGGGGGACAGAGCTGGGATTTGAACCCACGAAGTCCGGCTCTGGAGTCTGAGGGCCCAACCACAAGAGTATACTTTTGGGAATAATAATAAGCTTCCTTGCGGGATCGGTCCAGGGAATTGTAATGCCTTCACGTACGGAAAGTTCTGAGCCCGATGACCGGAAGTCAGTAGGCACTCAGTACCTGTTCACTAGGGAGGTGATGGGGCTCCCAGATGCCCCCTGAGACCTCCATCCTGGTATTCACGGCGCAGGGTGGCCCCTCCAGCGGAGAGCCAGAGCCATCCTCGGTGACATGGACTCCGGCGGAAGGGATGGGCGGTCACTAGGGACATCAGGTTACAAGACACTGGTTTGGGGCGCCTGGGTGGCTCAGTGGGTTAAGCCTCTGCCTCCAGCTCAGGTCATGAGCTCAGGGTCCTGGGATTGAGCCCCACATCGGGCTCTCTGCTCAGCGGGGAGCCTGCTTCCCCCTCTCTCTCTGCCTGCCTCTCTGCCTGCTTGTGATCTCTCTGTCAAATAAATAAATAAAATCTTAAAAAAAAAAAAAAAAGATACTGGCTTTCTTCTAGGTTCCCTCTGCTTGGAGGGCTCCTTCCTCAGACCTTTGCCTGAGGGACGGCTGTCTCATTATTCAGCTCTGAGGCACGTGCCGGCTGTCCTTCCCAGTCCGCCTCTCCCACGTCCCCTTGCCCCCCTCCCCCAGCATGTCACTAGGTGAACTTTTCTCTTGTTAGAATCTTCCCGTTCGCCATCTGCCTCCCGACCCACGAGTGTCCGAGGATAGGGCCTCACCTCGCCTACCACTGAGGGTTTGCTGAGCCACAGAACGGGGGCCTAACCTCGTGGAATGAATGAATGAGGCCAGAACTGATATCCTGCCAATGTTGTGGATGAAGAAACAGGCACAGGGGCGCCTGGGGGGCTCAGTCTTTAAGCGTCTGCCTTTGGCTCAGGTCATGATCCCAGGGTCCTGGGATCGAGCCCCGAGTTGGGCTTCCTTCCCAGCAGAAAGCCTGCTTCTTCCTCTCCCACTGCTTATGTATCCCTCTCTTGCTTGTCTCTCTCTGTCAAATAAATAAATAAAATCATCGGGCTCCTGGGTGGCTCAGTGGGTTAAAGCCTCTGTCTTCAGCTCAGGTCATGATCTCGGGGTCCTGGGATCGAGCCCCACAGGGAGCCCACGTGGGGAATCTGCTTCTCCCTCTCCCTCTACTGCTCTTCTGCTCTCTCTCTCTCTCTCTCTCACTTAGTCTCTCAAATAAATAAATAAAATCTTAAAAAAAAAAAAAAGAAAAAAGGCCTTTCCCAAGGGCATGCAACAGGTTGCTGGGGAGAATATTCCAAATCCCATAACTGAGGTCGCCAGGTGCTCAAAGCACATCATAATCAGTCTTAGGGAAAAAACCACACATGTTCAGCTCCATTCCAGGAGACTGAGAAGCCTTTATGTGCCCTTCAGCTGGGCTGGGACTTCTGTCTGGTCCACCCTAGTGCCCAAAACAACACCCGCGAAGCCCAGAGCAGTGTTTCTCAACCAAGAACACCTCTGCCCGCCAACCCCCAACCCTTGGCCCCATCTGGGGACATCAGTGATTGTCACGACCACAGGGAAAGGGGCGCGTGGCATTGCGTAGATGAGGCCAGGGATCCTGTTCACTCCCCCTCCCTCGGGCAGGACCCAGGATGGCACCCCGAGAGAAAATGACCCCGTCACTGAAGACCTGGTCTAGAGCCAAAGCTGACTCATGGATCACAGACCACGAATCACAGACTCAGTGCAAAAATGATTCAGGGTTTTTTGGTTTGTTTTTTTTTTTTTTAATTCATTTTGAGTAGATGCAGCCTACTAGGGCCCCAGGGCCAAGGTCCAAGATTCCAGGAAGGTCAGATGCAGGCCAGGGAGAGCATGGGGAGAACCGGCACCGGGGATAGGGGCAGAACGCAAGGGGGACAGGACTGAGCTGCCCCCGAGCAGGGCAGAAAAGTGGCCGAGAAGGGGCAGAGGGAGTGGTGCTGGGGGGAAGGATGTAGAGAGGCAAGTGGTTGTCTGGCTGTTTCAGAAATAGAAGTGGCCCAAGACGCTGACATGTAGACGTATGGGCCGGGGGAGGGGGCGGGGAGAGAAACAGCCCAGATCTCCCCAAATGCAGCGGACTTCCTCATGTGGAGGACAGACAACCAACAAATGAGTGACATTCACAGCACATCAGCTGGGAATAAATGCCAAGGAGAAACATGAGACAGGAAGGAGGGTCACGAACCCTGAGATTCAGGGATGGAGGTGTTCACAGTTTTAAATAACGTGGTTCAAGAAGGCCTTGATGACAAGAGAAATTTCAACAGGACATACAAGTGGGACCCAGAGGGACACCTGATGGAAGAGAGTTCCAGGCAGAGGGGGAACAGCATGTGCAAAGGCCCTGGGGCAGGACCAGTCAGAATTGATGGAGGAGCAGCGAGGATGCCAGCTTGGCTCAGTGAGCAAGCGGGAGAGAGGGAGGAGGGGAGGGCAGGGAGAGGAACTGGCGGGTCCTGCAGGGCTGTGTGGGCCATGGGGGGAGGACTTGGGCTTTCACACAGAGGGAGGGGGGACCTGAAATTTTAAACCACCTTAGACCTGTCTCAGTGTGGTGGCTGTGGCTTATGTGTGTTGCCACAAAGAAAAACAACTGCACGGGACCACATCGGTGAATACTTCAAGAGAAGCCAGAAATGCAGTTTTAGGACACTGCTAAGTTTTGCCAAGTTGGCAATTAATTTAATTTTTTTTTTTTTAAGATTTATTGAGGGGCACCTGGGTGGCTCAGTCATTAAGCGTCTGCCTTCGGCTCGGGTCATGATCCCAGGGTTCTGGGATTGAGTCCCACACTGGGCTCCCTGCTCAGTAGGAAGGCTGCTTCTCCCTCTCCCACTCCCCCTGCTTGTGTTCCCTCTCTTACTGTGTCTCCCTCTGTCAAATAAATAAAATCTTAAAAAAAAAATTTTATTGATTTACTTGGGAGAAAGAGCACTTGAGCAGGGGGAGGGGCAGAAAGAAAGGAAGAGAGACTCTCAAGCGGACTCCACGCTGAGCGCAGAGCCCCCCAGGGGGCTCGATCTCACGACCCTGAGATCATGACCTGAGCCGAAACCAAGAGTCAGATGGCCAATCGACTGTGCCACCCCAGGTGCCCCCAAATATTTTGAAGACACCTTGTGAGCTTAAAAAAAAAAAAAGGTGGGCCAATATGGGCAAAAAACATTATTTTTTGCATGATAAATAGTGACGTGTGTAAGAAGGAGCAAGGAAAACATTCATTCAACAAGGAATTTTCCAGCATCTGCCAAGTATCAGACTCTGCTGAACCCACCAGGTCAGAGAAAAGAAAACAGAAACCGACTCTTTCCTCTTGGAGATGACAGTCCAGTGGGCATGATATTTACGTGATATGTATATGATATATACATAACAGGGTAATAAAGCAGGTATATGTATAGATAAAATATAAGCAATGGGTCTGCTTAACTGAGGACCTACTCGAGGCCACCAGTCACCAGGCACGGTCCTGCCTCAGGACCTTTATACTGGCTGTTCCCTCTGCCTGCAAAGCTTTTGCAGGTACCCCCACCGCTCATTCCCTGTCCTCCTCCAGATTTTTTTCCATTTTATTTTATTTGCAGATTTTTTAAAAATCAAGATTAGCTTGACGATGGGGTGCCCGGCTGGCTCAGTCGGTAGAGTGTGCGACTCTTGATCTTAGGGTAGCGAGTTCAACCCTCCCTGTTGGGTGTAGAGATTAGTTAAAACACACACACACACACACACACACACACAACTGCACATAACGGCCTAGAACAGAGACCAGTGACACTCAGAACACTGTGCATCGCTGCCTTGGACAGAGGCCACTGGCTGCTCTCGTGGTTTTTGTCACACACTGCGTGGCCACTGTCCACCTACTGAAGGGTCACAGTAGTGACCGTGTGGCCTGCAGCGCCGAAAATACTTACTCTCTGGCCCTTTACGGGAAACAGGTATGTGATTTTTTCCGCACTCCGAGGGGCGAGCTTGACTAAGGTAGCACAGCTGAGATGGAGTGAAAGCCACTGGTGCACGCACGTGTGTCTGTAACCACACCACCCAACTCTCTCTCTAGCTCATACAGTTACTGCAAAGCACAACAGGCTGTGTCGCTCTGAAGAATTCCCAGGTTGGAACCCTAACCCCCGGGAGCTCAGAATGTGACATGCATTTGGGACTGGGGTCTTTACAGGGGTGCTAAAGTTAAAATGACGTCATCAGTGTGGATCCGAATCCAGTGTGACTGGTCTCCTTGCAGGAAAAGGAGGGGAGGACACAGACGCGCACCGTGTCAAGACCACGCCCAGGAGAGACACCCCGGAAGGAACCAAACCTGCCCCAGCTTCCTCTCAAACTGCCAGCCACCTGAGCCCCGAGAAGATACATTTCTGGTGAGTAAGCCGCCTCCTCCTCTGTATTTTAAGGCATGGCCGCGTGGCTCTGAGCATTAGAAATGTAGCCACTGCTGCTGAGGAGAAACCAAATTTGAAACTGGGTTCATTTTTAATGAATCCAAATTGAAAATGATAAGCCGAGGAAGCCTCAAATACTCTGTCCCCCGTTAAACGCAGTCTTGTTCTGGAAGGACCGGATTCCACTTGGAAACTGTTGGAAATACAGCACGGGAATCCAGGTCGGGTAAAAGACACACCAGATTTTGAAGAATCAGCGCGAGCACGCACACACACACACACACACACACAGAGGTGAGATGCCTCATTATAATGTTTTGTATTAGTTACACGTAGGTTCTTTTATGATACATAAAATGCATGGAGAGAGTGGATTTGACCTGTTTCAAATGGCATAGGCACCCCACGTTGTTTCTGCGGGACACGGAAGGTTTACACGTTGGCACCATGACCCAGTAAGGCTGGGATCATTGCGTTTTTGACACTGAAATGCTGCTTTTGTGTGCTGCTTACGGGCTGTGTTTTTGGCTACCTACCGGGAGACTGGGTAGAGGGTTACAGGTGCAAGGGAGCCATGAGACGCAGAGACCTACAGCTCTTCCTAGCGGTGAAGGGAACTCCCCGCCAGCTGTGTCACAGGATAAAACCCTCAAGTTCAACTCCTGCACGACCCACCATGAAGTCTTTCTGAAATTAGCAAGATCACTACTCGGAATATGGTCTGATATCCTCCCTCAACAGCAACGAGTCCCAGATCTACCATTCTTTCCACTTCCCGAGGACTCCTGGGGGCAGCTGTGTACACAGCTTAAAAGGAGAAAAGCCCAGATGTGTTCACATGTGCCCTCCAATCTTTTTTTCAAGATTTTATTTATTTGTTTGAGAGAGAGAGAGCACGCACAAGAGCACAAGCAGGGGAAGCAGCAGAGGGAGAGGGAGAAGCAGGCTCCTCCCACCAAGCAGGGAGCCCGATATGGGGCTCCATCCCAGGACTCTGGGATCCTGACCCCAGCCGAAGGCAGCAGTTCAACCAACTGAGCCACCCAGGCGCCCCATGTGCCCTCCAATTTTTAAGAGATAAAAGGCATGGCAGATAAAATGTGCAGAAGCATAGCTCCTGAGAGAGGGCACGGGGAGGGCAGGGGCTGGATATCACGTTCTGTTGTGCACTGCGTTTGCTCTGAAAATTCATCAGGTTCTAGACTTCGCATTTGTGTCCTATTCTGAATTCAGGTTGTACATAAATAAATTAAAAGAGAAAAAGTTCAGGGCGCCTGGGTGACTCAGTCAGTTGGAAGCCCGCCTTGGGCTCAGGTCATGATCCCGGCATCTGAGGACTGATCCCTGCTTTGGGCTCCCTGCTCAGCAGGGAGTCTGCTTCTCCCTCTCCCTCTGCGCCCTCCAGCCCCCCTCACCCCCTTTCATGCTCTCGTTCACTCTCTCCAGTAAATAAATAAATAAAGGGTTTTAAAATAATAAAAGGAAAAAATTTCAAAAAGAGTTCTCCAACTCCACCGCTGGCAACAATGTAGTCAGGGAGAACAGGGGCACGGCTGTCCTTATCTGAGAACCAATGTCTGTCTCATCCATGTGACGCCCACCTGAAATGAGTCACCTCCAGGGCAAGGGAGAGCAGATGGCAGGCAAAAAATGCCCTTGGGGTTCCAATCTCAGTTCCACCACTCCCAAGGTAGGCCCTTGGGCAGGCCGATGTGCACAAGGGTGCCTCAGTGTTCCCATCTCTGAAATGGGAACATTGAGAACCCCTATCTACTAGCACCATCGTGCATTACAGGCGCCTGGATCTGAGGAATCCTCAAGCCAGGCCAACGGAGAAGCTGCGGGATATCCACTCTCTGCTTGATCCTGCCTCAGGATCCTGCCTCAGGGCCTTCGCATCTGCTGTTCCCTCAGCCTAGGACACCCTTCCCCACACAGCCGCATGGCTGGCTCCTTTGCCTCCTTTAGGTCTCAGCTCAGATGTCACTTCCTCATCAAGGTCAACCTTGGCCACCCTGCTTAAAACTGAAGCCCACTCCCCCACACTCCCTGCTTTATTTTTCTCCTTCCAATTCCTCCTTCCCTGACACTATAGATCTACCAACTTACTTCATTGAGAATGCGTCGCTTGCCACCTGAGTCAGACCATAAAACAGGGGTGTTTGCTTGTCTCCTTCACAGCGGCATCTAACAACAGGCACACAGGAGGCATTTAATAAGTGCTGACCGATGGGATCAATCAATGAACGGACAGGAGAGCCCTGGCACACAGTGAGCGCTCCATAAATGTTTCCTGCTGAATCCTCTCCCCAGCCAGACAAAAAGTTTAATCGGCTCCCACCAGGACTGGCCCAGAGTCCAGGCACCATTCTCTCCTTTGGGTTATTAAGAAATGTTACAATAGGGCATGGAGGGCAAAACACAGCCAGACTCTCCCTGAAAACTATGAAGACTGGAGGCGCATTTGCTCACGGTGTGTTTACTAGGCAGCGGGGACCGGATGAAGTACATGGGAACATTGCTTCATCAGGGCTGTTTGGACTGCCCCTGTGCACACCCGAAAGGGAGGCACAGAGAGGTAGAGACACTTGCCCTGGGTCACACAGGTGGAGTAAGGAGGCAAAGATTGAAACCAGGCAGCCTCGCTCCAGGGAACCTGCCCTTATTCAGTGAGAACCGACTCCGTGGGGCCCTTTCCCGGGCCAGCAGAGAAGCGGCCGGATACCCACTCTCTGCTTCGGCACACGTCACCACGACCCATCACGGTTCTTGATTATCGAGGGCACCACTCTGCCCCTGGTTCTTCAAAACAGTTTGCTGAAGGATGAGTACACACCCCTATCCAGAGGAGGAAACGGAGGCCCAGGCGGGAGCCCCCTGCACCCACCGACCCACCCCCGCAGGCTGGAACCCACACCCGGGACCTCCAGCTTGCCTGGGAGTCACAACCGCGCCCCCTCCCCGACCTCCCCGACCTCCTCCTCCTCCTACTTCAGCCACAGGGAAAGGGAAGAAATGGCGGGGGGGGGGGTCCCCCTAAGGATCTCCCGGGCCCACCCAACTCGGAGTGGTGACGGCAGCCAGCACTGAGCCCACCGGCAGCGGCTCCTAGGCGGGGAGCAGCCGACCCCAAGCCCCGCGGAAGGCGGGGATGGCGTGGGGCCTGGAGATTCTCGGATCTCCTCGGATGGGGACTCGAGCCGGGGAAAGCACGCTCCTGCCGCGGGAGGGGGTCCCGGGAGCCCCGCGATGAGTGGATTCGGGGCCCGGAAGGAGCTGGGGGGAGGGGCGGCGCCGGCGGGGCGGGAAGAAGGTGCGGCGCGAGGGCAGACGTCTCCGAGCTCGGGAGGAATTCCCGAAGAAATCAGGAGCGCGCGCGCGTGTGTGGAATAGGGAGGTGGGGGAGGGGTACTGGAGAGGAACCCGGGGTGCTGGGGCGAAGCTCCGGATGCTGGGGAGCAATCCCGGCTGCCAGGGAGGGATTCTGGGTGGGGGAGGGGTCTGGGGTGCTGGAGAGAAACCAGTGGCGTCTGGAAGGAGCTGGGGTGTTGGGGAGGGACCCAGGATGGCGGGAAGGAATCCGAGGGGGTTGGGCGGCCCTCGAGGCGTCGGAAAGGGATTCAGGGTGCTGGGGAGAGATCTGGGGTGCTGGGGAGCAACACGGCGAGGAGGAATCGGGGTCTGGGAGGAAGCACCAGGCCCACCCGGGAGCGGAGCCGAGCGCTGAGGGGCGCGAGGGCTCCTGGAGCCGGGGAGGGGGTGCGGCTGGTCGAGAACCCCCGGGAGGAGCCGCAGCCTCCCCAGCCCCGCTCGGCCGGCGCTCACCCCTTGTCACCTACCCGGGGTCCCGCTCCATCGATCTTCCGCGCGGGGGCTGGCGGCCTGGCGACGGTGCCCGCGGGTGGCGGGGCGCCCCAGACGCGAGCGCGGCTCCACCCCCGGCCTCCGCCGCTTCCGCGTCCGGCGGGGAGCGAGGCAGGAAGGTGAGATCACACGTTCCCTCCCCGCCAGGCGGGGAAAGTCCCGGAAGCGCCCCGCTGCGACACCCCGAGCGCCCCCGCGAGCTGCCAACTTCGGGGACTTTGGGCCCCTCCCGCGCGGGCTCTGGGGACCACGACAGGGGCAGAGCCCTGCCCTCCGGGCGCCCGCCGTCTAGGGAGAGAGTAAATACAATTTAAAAATTAGACCATCTCGGGGTGCCTGGGTGGCTCAGTGGGTTAAAGCCTCTGCTTTCGGCTCAGGTCATGATCCCAGGGTCCTGGGATCGAGCCCCACCTCGGGTTCTCTGCTCAGCCGGGAGCCTGCTTCCCTCTCTCTCTCTGCCTACTGCTCTGCCTGCTTGTGATCTCTGTCAAATAAATAAATAAAATCTTAAAAAAAAAATTAGCCCATCTCAACCGGTGATAATGCTTTCCACAGAACAGAGGGATAGGGTAATACTGGGGGGGGCTACCCAAAATCGGCCACCCTGGAGGGCTTTGGGGATCCGCAGGTGGCTGGAAGAGGGACAACCGAGATGGCATATTTTGAAGCTGCAAACACATTTTATTTTTTTTTAAAGATTTTATTTATTTATTTGTCAGAGAGAGAGAGAGCGAGCACAGGCAGACAGAGTGGCAGGCAGAGGCAGAGGGAGAAGCAGGTTCCCTGCCGAGCAAGGAGCCCGATGCGGGACTTGATCCCAAGACGCTGGGATCGAGCCCAAGGCAGAAGGCAGCCGCTCAACCAACTGAGCCACCCAGGCATCCCTGCAAACACATTTTAAAATTCATAAGGGGTCCTAAACTTTTGGGGTCCCGGATCCAGCCCCACATGTCCATTGAGCATAGCTAAAATGTGAGACCATCACACTTTTAGGGACCCATGAAAACGTTTTCATTTCTTTTCAAATCAGAAAGAAAAGAATGACTATGGTTCATCCCAGATTATATCTGCCCTTATACCAACACAGTTGTAAATATAATTTGTATTCGTTGATTTATTTTCATGGACAAGGGCCTAGGAAAGTCATAATGCCTTTGACCAGGTTTCTTGGTCAGTTTGGAGAAGCTCAGAGTATGTTCCCAAAATACCATTTGTAGATGTGTAAAACGATATACAAGAAGTTTCAAGAAAGTCCATTATGTTGAAATAGATCTATTAAGATATTTTTGGGGGGTGCCTGGGTGGCTCAGTGGGTTGGGGCTCTGCCTTCGGCTTCGTAGTGATCTCAGGGTCCTGGGATGGAGCCCTGCGTCGGGCTCTCTGCTCAGCGGGGAGCCTGCTTTCCCCTCTCTCTGCCTGCCTCTCTGCCTACTTATGATCTCTCTGTCATATAAATAGACAGAATCTTTAAAAAAAATAAAAAATAAAGTGTTTTTTTAAAACAACTTAGTGATCCATTATCACTAAATGGATAAACACAGATGGTCCATGCATACGTGGGAATATTATTCAGCCTTCAAAAAGAAGGAAATCGGCTATTTGCTACACAGTGCATGGACCCTGAGAACACTTTACCCAGTGAAATCAGGCAAACCCAAAAGGACAAATCCCGTCTGATTCCACTCATAGGAAGTTCCTAGAAGAGTCAATTTTATAGAAACAGGAAGTAGATGGTGGGAGCCAGTGGCTGAGGGAGGGGGAGGGGAGTCCATGTTTCATGTGGACAGATGTTCAGTTTGGGAAGATGGAAAGTTCTGGAGACGGAGGGTGGGGTTGCTTGCATGACAGTGTAAGGGTGCTTGGTGCCGGGGAGCTGTGCGCTTAGAGATGGTTAAAGTGGTAAATTTCATGTTAAGTATATTTACCACAATTTTTAAAATTGTGTTTAATACTTGTAAGATAATCACTTTAAAATCCTTTTCAAATAGAGCTACACTAAGACAAACAAGGCTTCGGGCTATGCCTTTATTTTTACCACCACATTAACTGTCAAGATCTAATAACCACAGGTGTCTGCCGTATTTCGAGGTGTTCGCACCAACGCAATCGAATATGAAAATATCTGTGAGTTTCTATTGGGGACAAAGTCACAGCCAGTGCCTTCATTCATAATTGAGGAAATGGCAAGTATCGGTCAGTGAAAATAAAGACGTGATTTTTTTTCCCCATTCCTTCATGAATTCCATCATCAGGTTCCCACGAGGTCCGTGGGACGACCACAGACTGCAGTTTGGGTCAAGAGTCATGAAAGCGGGGCGCCTGGGTGGCTCAGTTAGTTAAGCAACTGCCTTTGGCTCAGGTCAGGATCCCAGAGTCCAGGGATGGAGTCCCTCATTGGGCTCCGAGCTCCATGGGGAGTCTGCTTCTCCCCTCTCACGCTCTCTCTCACTCTCAAAAAAATAAATAAAATCTAAAAAAAAAAAAAAAAAAGAGTCATGAGAGGAGGAGCAAATGGAAGTTAAACGAGGTCTAATTCCTCCCCACCTAGTGCACTTACTTAGTGTGTGTCTCTGGTGGGAGAGAAATTTTACTGAGCACCTACTGTCAGCCAGGCACGTCTAGGCTCCGGGGATCCACTGGGGAGGAAGAAAGAATTGGTCCCTACCTTCAGGGCCCCTGAGCTAGGGAGGGAGAAGGCATTAAGCCCATCTTCCTTTGCCCCTACCATTGTCCCACCATCTCCAATTTTTGGAGTTTCATTACATACTGGCCCCCCACACCAAACACATCTTGGGGATCACCGACCCATGTTTTAGAATAGCCCTCCCAGGGGGATTGGAATGTGCCCATTTTATAGGTGAGAATACTAAGGCTCAGAGAAAGTAACATGGAGGGGGCACCCAGGCTTCCAGGGGAAACCCTGAGCTGCACATGAGTAAATTGGAGCACCTGTGGTGGTCTCACTAAGCATGGCTGTATCACACCTTAGTGAGTCCCCAGTCACTGGACACACCACTTGCTTCCACCATTCCCCAGGAAACAGGAATCACCACCTTCTAAGGTGGTGGTTGTGGACACCAGGCAGGGCATGTCTGAGTGCTGGGTTCAAATCCTCACTCGGACACTTAATAGCTGTGAGGTGGGGCCGAGGGTGAGCCCTCTGAATGGTGCCTCAGTTTCCCTCCCCTGTAACCTGGAGATGCTAACAGCCCCTGCCTCGTGGTGTCGATGAGAGGCTTAGGTGACTCATGGACGGGGTTTCTCTAGGATGGTTGTGGAGAAGGGGAACTTCTCAGACTTCTCCCCAGACATGGAGAACATACATTCTCACTCTTACTAAATACTCCCCAACTGTTCTCCAAATTAGCACTCTCCACTTACACTCCCACCGGAAGTGAACACAAGGGCTCATTTCCCCCATCACCTCCTCATGTTGCTTTCTCTTTCCTAATTTGTATTGAAGGATAAATCATAGACCCTAAAGAGTGTAAATTTCAACCGGACGGCTCAGTGGACTTTCACATCCATATACACTTTGTGGCCAACATGCAGATTGAGACACATATACATAATTTCCAGCCCCTGGAAAGCTCCGTGGGCAACGCTCAGCTGATTTCTTTCACCATAGCCAAGCTTGTGTTTTGGAACTTCGTTAACACGGAATCAGAGTCTGGGTTCTCTTGGGTCTGGTTTCTTTTGCTCAATATGGCGCCTGTGAGTTTCACCCATGATGTTGCTCTGGACCTTAAAAAATGAAACAGCCAGTTCTTTTACCAGCAAAATGAGCTTATTTAGGGATAGCAGAGGAATCGCAATTTCGGATGGCAAGACATCATCATAGCCAAGTCCAACAACAAAGGGGAGGAGGAAGCTGGGAGGGAATGCTTTGACGCAAAGTCCATTGGAGGAGGAGAAGTCATCGGGATGATGGCATCTCACGGAGTTGTGGTGGTCCCTCATTGGCTGGCTGGGCTGTTGCTGGGCAGGAGAAAATCTTTCTCCTGCTGGAGTGGTAAAGGAGGCTTATTTCTGCCCAAATTTCCTGTGTGAGTGCTCCCCCTTTCTGGTTTTTTTGACTCCATTCTACTTTTTTTTTTTTTAAGACACATACTGGTTTTTTTTGTTTGTTTTTTTTTAAAGATTTTATTTATTTATTTGATAGAGAGGCAGTGAGAGAGCATGAGCGAGGAGAAGGTCAGAGGGAGAAGCAGACTCCCCGTGGAGCTGGGAGCCCGATGCAGGACTCGATCCCGGGTCTCCGGGATCATGACCTGAGCCAAAGGCAGTCGTCCAACCAACTGAGCCACCCAGGCGTCCCAGGACACATACTGTTTTAAGATCTTATTTATTTCTTGGACAGAGAAAGAGATCACAAGTAAGCAGAGAGGCAGGCAGAGAGAGGAGGAAGCAGTCTCCCTGCTGAGCAGAGAGCTTGATGTGGGGGTCGATCCCAGGATCCTGGGATCATGACCTGAGCCGAAGGCAGAGGCTTTAACCCACTGAGCCACCCAGGTGCCCCTCTGACTCCATTCTAAATTAAGTATCTCTTTATTAAATTTTTAAGGTTTTTTTTATGAGCATGTCTTTATTTTTTTTAAAGATTTCATTTATTTATTTGACAGAGAGAGATCACAAATAGGCAGGGAGGCAGGCAGAGAGAGGAGGAAGCAGGCTCTCCGCAGAGCAGAGAGCCTGATGTGGGGCTCGATCCCAGAACTCTGGGATCATGACCTGAGCCAAAGGCAGAGGCCTTAACCCACTGAGCCACCCAGGCGCCCCAAGGTTTTTCTTTTTAAACAAATATTTCTCGATTAAAAAAAATATTTTATTTATTTAAAGTAGACTCCACACCCAATGTGGGGCTTGAACTCATGATCCCAAGATCAAGAGACCCCAGCCCCACCGACCGAGCCAGATAGGCGTGTCTTTATTAATTTTCATATTTTGAAGATTGGTAATTTATCCATGTTCTTTGCTGTGTAATATTCCACCATATGAGCCTCTCACAATCTATTTGTCTACTCTGTTTTGGATACAAAGTTGGATTTGGGGCTATTAAGAATAAAATGGCATGAACATTTGAGGTCCTTTATGTGGACATCTGACCACACCGAGCTTGGGTATCAACTCAGAACAGGAGTGCTAGAACAAGATGTCCCAGGTTGGTTGTTCTTGTTCTTGTTTTTGCTTTTCCCAGGTTGTTTTTTAAGTAAAGGTTTGTAAACATTTGTCCAAACCCAGAGCTCTGGGAAAATGTGACAGCATCCCACTTTGCTGATGAGAAAGCATAGAGGGTCACTTTAGTTCTCTAGTGGGACTGGAGGGAGACCCCCAATCCCCCTCCTCATGCCTGTGTCTTGGTTGGGGACAGACATTGTACTGGTCCATCCCACTGCACCAGCACCAAGCATTTGTTTCCTGCCCCCCCCCCCCAAACTGCCACTGTTACCCTCTGCTGGAGGTGTGCCCACACCCTTAGCCCTAGTAACATGACAGTGAAACACATTGCAGCTTTTAAGTACTGGGAGAAATATTCTTGTCTAAGCAGTAAGACATGACAGGAAGGGGTCAAGCAGGGGCTGGCAAGCTTTCCCTATAAAGGGTCAGGTAGTAGAGTCTAGGCTTTGGGGGCACAGTCTCTGTTGCATATTTGCTTTAACACTCTTTAAAAATGAGAACTTTTGGGGCGCCTGGTTGGCTCAGTGGGTTAAAGCCTCTGCCTTCGGCTTGGGTCATGATCCCAGGGTCCTGGGATCAAGCCCTGCATCGGGTTCTCTGCTCAGCAGGAAGCCTGCCTCCCCCTCTCTCTCTGCCTGCCGTTCTGCCTACTTGTGATCTCTGTCTGTCAAATAAATAAATAAAATCTTAAAAAAAAAAAAAAGAAAACTTTTCTGGGGCACCTGGCGGGCTCAGTCGGTAGAGTATCTGGCGGTTACGAGTTCAAGCCCCCTGTTGGGGATAGAGCTTACTTAAATAAAGGGAAAAGTAAGCTTTTTTGAGCTCACGGGCCAGGCAAGCACACAAGTGAACAAATAGCCCTTTGGCTTGTGAGAATTTGTGCTTTGGGTCTAAACCATTTTGCACAGCAACTGCACATAGACAGTATTCACTACCAAGTTTGAGAGGCAGGTTTTCTGGTGTGTATCTAATTTTGAATTTGTGATTGTATCTTCTTATTCTCATATTGCCCCAAAATGTTGAATTTTTTTTTTTTAATTAAGATACACTTGGAAGAGAGCACAGTATTCCTTATTGGTGGAGGACATAATGATTTGATAGGGGTCTATTTTTTTTTTGAAGATTTTATTTATTTGAGAGTGAGTGAGTGAGCACGAGAGTGGGGTGCGGGGCAGAGGGAGAAGCGAGCAGGAAGCCTGACGCAGGACTCCACTCGGGGACTCTGGGATCATGACCCAAGCAGAAGGCAGATGCTTAACCGACTAAGTCACCCAGGCACCGTAGAGAGGAGGCTTTTCATACCCACTCTGCTGAGTCTCAGAGAGGTGATCTGGCCAAGCCCCATGGGAAGGGGCAGAGCTGAAATCTACAGAACCTACGTCATTATACTACTCTCTCTCCCCAAGCCAGGCTGGGATCTTCTCATATGTGTTTTCTGGACAAGTTGCTGGAGTGAGCTAAGCAGGCGAGAGGAGCATTTAAGACCCCAGAGGATCCAGCTCCTAATGGGGGAGACCAAGGGGAGCGCAAAACTGCTCAGAGAATTCCCAACCTCCAAGGAAAAGCCAAGGTCAAGATCAAGTATACAGGAGACCTGTCTTGCCTTCCCCTGTACCGGCCATCCCTCCCTCCGCCCTCCCCACTGGCAACCTGGCCACCCACGTCCCCCACATTTGACACACCAAGAGCTCAGAGTTTGCAAAAGAAAAGACCCTCCCACCTCCCACCTCCCCCTTTATTTTATCCCAGGACCATCCAAATTACTTTTTCTCTTTTTTAACATAAAGAAAAGCCTGCAATCTCTCATCCGTCGGAACAGGAATGGACATAAAGGAATAGAACAGATGCTACCCGTGACAAGCCACAGTCCCCTAACGACATCACGAGGACTTTGTGAGACAATGGGAGAGAACGTGTTTAAAGCCACAAAGTTAGTGCTGACTTGTCACCAAGCAAGAGCTAACCAGTACACCCCATTTGCAGAGGGAGCTATGGAGAACTCAAGAGGGGCAGCCCACCTGCTGGGCATGCACACAGGAAGACGAGAGCCCAGACCCGCCTGCCAGACCCTTACTGACCGGGAGACTTCGAGGAAACAATTGGACTACCACCTGCCTCAGTTTTCCCATCCACAAAATGGGAAGCTCAGTGCGAGGGTTGAGACGAGGCTGGAACATGACCCGGGGGCTCAGAGCAGCGCCCAGCTCCCAGCCTCACCCAATGCTGGCTTGGCACTGTTAGGTGCAGAAAGAGATTTGCTCCCTGACCAATTAGGGGGCCCGTAAGGGGAATCTCGGGGACTCATTAAAGCAAAAAAGGCAAAAAAAGAAGTTTTGGGGGTGAAGCCAGCTGACTGGGTGGTTTTCCCCAGGGGCCCATGTCTGAGGACATCCGTGGTGGTCACCACTTGGGGGAGGGGGAGTGTCCTTGACATCAAGTGTGTGGGGCAAGGTGCCCAGGGTGGCCCCCAGATCACCCTGAAGGCTAGAGGGTCACTCACAAGGGGACCAGGGAGCGGGCTGGCACACCCATGCCCCATCCCAAGCTGGAGCACAGGATGCTGGTCCTCGGGAGCGTGCAAGGGACAAGAGCAGGACTGTGCCGTCAGGGGCGCACGGAGAGAGGCAAGCCCCCGCCCGGCAGTGTGCTCCCGGCCCTTCATCCGTAAAGCTGGGACACCTAACCCGCAGAGCGGAGGCGATTAAGAGGGTTGATGTGTGACACGAGTGGGACAGCCTTGGGTCAGAGTGGGCACAACGAGAAGTTTCGGTTTCAGCGCTAAGGAGATGTGAGCACAGCAGTGGGAACACCGCCAGTCACAGAAGGGGATGGAACTTCCAGAAATCTCCGAGCTGGGGTCTGTCTGGGGGCAACCAGGAGTTCCCTGGGTCTGGGACGAGTCTCCAGGGGCGGCTCTAACAAGGCCGGCCGACTCAGAGGCTGAAAACAGCACAAACCTGTCACCTCCCAGTTCTGGAGGTCAGAAGTCTGAAATGAGCCTTATGGGGCTAAGACCAAGGTGTTGGCAGGACTGGATCCTTCTAGATGGTCAGAGTGGGGGGATCCCGTTTCCCTGCTTTCTCCCACTTCTCCAGGCCCGAGATCCCTTCCCCATCTTCAGCGTGAAAAGAACACCCATTCATCTCAAATCCTGACCTCTGCCTCCGTCCTCACACCCTTTCCGACCCGCCCTCCAGCCTCCCACTCATGAGGAACCTCATGATGACATGAGGGCCCCCTGCCCCCATCTCCAGCTCCCTCACTGAATCCCACCTGCACAGTCCCCTCCGCCACCTGAGGGACCATAGTCATAGATCCTGGGGATCGGGACGTGGCCATCTTTGAGGGGCCACTTGCCACACCCCTCCCCCGCACACCTAGGAAGGTCTGGGAAAAGCAGCTGGCCTTCTGCTTCTGCCAGATGCCCCAGGATACGGCACGGGGGGCAAGGCTCAGGATGGGGGAGATGAAGGACCCTGACGTCAGGCTCTTCTCCTGTCTGAGAACTTCAAGCCCCGCTGCAGGGCTGGCCCTGTCCAGTTCACATGCTTGTGAGCAGAGCAGGGAAGGGACCACGAAGGCCATACAGAGACCCCCTGCACTGCCCAGCTCTTGGGGGAACACGCATGAGTGCGCACACACACACATACACACACGTGCACACAGCCCACACTTAGCTGCAGGTAAAATTTATTAAGGCAATGCTGAAGCCTCCGGCCAGTCAGGCCGACCTCAGCCCCCATCTGCTCTAGGAGGGGCCTCAGCGGCTCTGCCTCCATTCCATCCCCCACTTCGGAGGCCAGAAGTCCCAAGTGTGTTAGTTAAAGGCTGCTATCCAGGGGTGTGATTTAGAAAAGGAGGCAGGGATAGAAGAAATCTGTCCCTGGTTTTTTAAGAAAAAAGAAACCGGGGGGGGAGGGGGGGGCACTGAGGACTTACTAAAAAGCATTTTTTTTTTTTCTGGAAACCTTTCCGATGACCAAGGAGGTGAGGTTCAGGCCGTGCTGCCTCTGAGCACACGGAGGGGGAAGGATGGGTCAGCTTCCCACTTCCCAGGGTGGCAGCTGAGGTGGGCTGGGGGAGGGGGCGGGTGGGGGGCGCAGGGCTCGGGCTGGCCCCTCCAGGAGAGACAAAGTCCCTCCCGCCTCCTCCTGCCCGTCCTACTTCTTCTCTTCCGGGGCTTTCTCAACGATACCCGGGGCGAAGGGTCCCACCAGCCACGTGATGGGCGTGTTCTGGGCCACGTACTCAACCATGTGGTCAAGGGCTTCTCGGGCCTTGGCCACCTGCTCCCGGCTCTGCGTCAGGATCGTGCTGGAAAGGTCCTGGAAGGAATGGATGCCCTCAAAGGTGGCCTGGAGGTCTTCCACATGGCGGCGGGCCTGCTGCACCTGGTCCTTCACGTGGCTGGGCAGCCCCTGGATGCTGGAACCCAGCGAGGCACAGGTGCTCTGCAGCTGCTGTGTGACGTCGCGGAACATGGTGAGCGTCCGGGTCTCCACCTGCTGAGAAGGGGCGGCCGATCAGGACCACGCACGCTGGGGACAGCTGGAGCCCAAGCCGGTGCAGGGAGAGGAGCTGGGGCTTCTCCCACCGACCTCCCAGGAGCCTTTCCCTGTGGTGGTCTGGGACACCAGCTCTTCTGAGTTTAGAACCACGCGACCGATGTACCGAAGTGGGAAAGAGGCAGAGACATCTTTCCACGGGCGGTCAGCAGCGGCGAACAAGCACAGCCAGGTTCAACAGCCGTCGGGGAAACGGGGGTAGACCCGCCAGGAGGTGTCACCTCGCACCCGCGAGGACGAGCGGGATCAAGAGTGACAGGTGTTGGCGAAGACCGGGAGGACCCAGGGGCCCCGGACGTGGCTGGTGGCGCGGTCACTTTGGAGGACAGCCTGGTGGTCCTTCCAACTGTCCAAGCACCGAGCTGCCAACAGCCCAGCAACTCCCCTCCTAGGAATGCCCCCCACAAAAAAAATCAGAAATGCACGTCCGTTCAAGGCTGGTTCCTAAGGCATTGTCCACAGGAGGCAAAGTGGAGACCACCTGTACGTCCCTCACCTTGTAAACGGGTAAAAACACATGACCCACCCACACACGGGCACGTCCCGCAGCTGCGGGCACAAGCAAGGTGCCCACATGTGCAGCCCTGGGACAGACCCTGAACCCACGACGCGCAGGGAGGGAACCAGACACACAAGGCCACATGGGGAGTGAGTCCACGTGTGGGACACGCCCAGAGCAGGCTCCTCCACGGACAGGAAGGGGGCTCGTGGGGCTAGGGAGGGGAAAGTGACTACTGATGCAGACAAGATCTCCTTCCGGGTTGGCAGGAATGTTCCAAACGGGTCATGGGGACAGTCTCACAACCCTGCAAATACACTAAAGACCACTGAATTGTATAGATGGGGGATTTTCGAGTCTGTGAATTGTATCTCAGTAAAACTTTTTTTCTTAAGTACAAGACACCGCACTTTTTATCTCCACTTTTAAAGCTTTTTGTTGTTGTTGTTGTTTAAAAAGAGGTCTGGAAGAACCTTCCAGGCAGAAGTCATACGTGGTGGGAAGGACCGCAGTGTCCATGTGCAAATCGGGACCTTAACCTCCCTCCCCCATAAGGGAAGAGGGCAGGCTGGGCGGCAGGACTTTGCCCGCACCCGGGACAGAGCGCTCTGGACTTGAACATGGCAGGGAGGAGCCGACCAGAGTCAATACCCACAGCTCCTGGGGCCGTGCTCAGCAGTGGGGGGAGGGGAGGTGGTTTGGGGTGGTTTGGGTCTGAAGGTTAACCATTTGCAAAGGATACTGGTGCTACCTGTTTGAACATCGATGTGTAACGCTGTGTGTACGTGACAGAGGAACTCAACCTTTTTACACAGGAGTGTAACACAGATCAGAGAACTCACCCTTTTAAGTGTGTGATTCCATAGTTTCTCGTACATTTGCAAGGTTGTGCAAACCACCACCTCCACCTCCAGAACATTCCATCACTCCCCCCAAAGAAACCTCATCCCCATGGAGCAGGTGGCCCTGAGCCCCTCCCCCCACCCCCATGAACCCTGAGACCGAGGGACGTTCATAATGAGACACGAGAGTCACGTAAGGTGTTGACTCAGGCAAGTGTCCACGAGTGACAGCAGAGGCCGTGAAAGGGTGCGGCAGGAGAGGCCAACACCTGGGACGGACCAGAGGACGTTAGTGAGAAGTCGTCACAAGGAGCCAGGCAGGGGAGTAGGGAGGGCTCAGTGACACTGGGATAGGGGAGAAGGTGAAGGAGATGTGGCTTAGAATTTTGGCAGGTTGAGAGACGCCACTGTCAAGCGTATCACAGTTCAAAAGCAACACCCACACCCAAGAGAGGAAATCTAGGTGGGATTCCTGGAGGAGGTGCTGGTGTGTCCTGAAGGTAGTGAATGGGAGGAGAGGATGTGGAAAGTATTCCACGCAGGTAAGTCCATCCAGCAGGGGCATAGAGAGGGAAGTCAGGGCCCTAAGCATCCCATGTGTCCCCCAGGCTGGTACCTCTAGTTTGGCCGGGTTCGCCTCCGTGCCCTGGAGCTCCTTCTGGTTCCAGCTGAGCCACATCTGGTGTAGTTTCTCCTGGCCCTCCACCAGCTTCTGATCGACTCCTTGCTTGACATTTTCCATCTGGGACAGGAGAACAAGGAGAGAGACAGAGAGAGAGTGAGAGCCGGACACAGGAGGAGAGCGGCTGCCTCCAGGGCCTGACCAGGGCCGGCGGAGCCCCGTGCACGTCCCAGGAGCAGTGCGCAGCTGCCCCTCCTATCAAGATGAGCTGGTCCGCGAAGGCAAGGAAGGTGGGAGGGATGCTGTTCTCACAGAGGCTTTGCACGGCTATGGTTTCATCACCGTCACGCGTGCAAGAAGTGGCCAAAATTCTCTGCAGCTCCTACCAGTTCGCCTGGCACAAGGAGAACCCGACGGAATCCTTGTGCCCTGGCCTCGGCCACAGGACTGGCCAGAATGTAAGCAGGAAGAACATGGGCAGGACCTTAAAGTGCTCCAGTGCAATGTTCTTCAGCCCTAAAAAAGAAGGGACCCTCACGCCTGCCACCACGACGTGGAGGGACTCCGAGGACACGGGGCTCAGCGAGAGCAGCCAGACCCAGAAGGACCCATCCCACAGGACCCCACTCCCAGGAGGTCCCCAGAGAAGTCCGGTCCACACAGACAGGGAGGAGAGGGTGGGAGCCAGGGCTGGGTCAGGGGTGGGGAGTCCGTGCTTCGTGGGGACAGAGTCTCCGTGTGGGGAGATGGAATGTTCTGGAAATGTATGGTGAGGATGGTTGCATGACAGTGTGAGTGTGCTTCATGCCACCGAGCTGTGCACTGGAAATGCTTATGATGGTAAATTTCACGCTGTGTGTAGTTTACCCCGATCAGAAATTGACAAAGAGAGCGGCGAGCACTGAGTGGAGGCGGCTAAGCGAAGAGGCAGAGGGCGGGAACTCAGCTCTTCCCAGAAGAGACCGAGACCTCTGGGCGGGGGCAGGATGTGACTGCGGAGAGGACCTTCCCGGGGGACGATGGCATCCATCCCACATCCTGACTGCGGTGCTGGTTACGGGTCTATTTGTAAAACTCAAACCCTACACTTAAAAACGGGCGATTTGGGGGGCTTTAAACAGAACCGCTACCAAAACGCAACTCACGCTCGGGGGGTCATGCTCTTGCCGCACACTGGTCCCTCGGACGACAGCGGGGAGGGCCTCCGCCGGCCAGTCCCGCGGTCATGGGCTGAACTGCATCGCCCCGATTCCTATGCCGGACCGGACACCCCACCCCCCGAGCTGGCAGCCAGCCTGTCGCCCCCCCTCCCCCAGCAGTCCAGGTGTGCGGTCCCGCCCAGGCGGAGGTGCGCGGGGTCGGAGGCTCACCAGGCTGAGCGCCTGCGCCAGCTGCACCAGCGCCTCCTGCGCCCGCTGGCGCGTGAGCTGCAGTTTGCCCAGCGCGTGCGCGTAGGCCCGCTGGCGCAGCCGCTCCGACAGGGAGCCCAGGCGCACGAAGTAGCTCTGCTCCTGCCGCTGCTGCTGCACCGACGCGATGTCGAAGCCCTCCAGGGACGTGGCGAGGCGGGCTGCGGGGAGGAAGCACGAGAGACTGTGTCAAGGCGGGGAGGTGGAGGCGGCGGTGGCGGCAGCGCGCGCAGCTCGGGCTCGCGGGGGGCGCCGAGGCGGGGCGCACACACAGGTGCGTGGCCCGCGCGGGCTTGCCCCCATGCTGCCGAGGGTTCTCCGTCCCAGGGCTGCTGCTCGCAAGCTGGGAAGCCTTGCACTGGAGGAGTCCCCGGCCTTGGTTTTCCCCATCTGCGAAATGGGTATGCTGGGAACCCACGTGGCCAGGATTAAGGGTGTGAGTCTGCCAACCAAGGCCCTCGGGCCATATCCGCCCAGCCTCCGGTTTTGCACCACTTTGGGGCACAGCTCTGCACGTTGGTTATATATGTCTACACCCACTTTCAAACTACTGTGGTAGTTTGAGTCTGTGGCCTCTTGGCCTGTGGACACTGAAATATTCACTATCTGCTCCTTTGCAGAAAAAAGCTGGCCAACCCTGTATTAGCACCCGGCACCTATTACATGGCCCATCTTTCACAAGGTTCTAGGTGCTTCCTCCACTGTTCTCTTTAAACCTCAACAACTCCATGAGGGAGGCACCATTACCCTGTTTTTACAGACGAGGAAACAGGGACTTGCAGGTAAAGTGCCTTCCTGAGGTCCCGCAGCCAGGCAGTGGTTAAGTCCGGATTTGAAGCCAGGCCTTCTGACACCACGTTCTTAACCCTAATACTTGCCGGGGGCAGGTCTGAGCCCCGGGACAACTGGCTTAACAGCAGGTAAAGGAAGGACTATCTAGTCCAGAAAGAGCCCCTGTCATTGTAACGGGGCAGGATGGAAACTGCCCATCCTGATTTTATCCTAGTTCATCTGCTCCTTTTAAACTTTAACAGAGTAGGTGTAAGTTTGAGTTTTGTAAATAACCTGATAAGGATTCTACCCCACACCTCCTAACACCCTAGAGCAGGGGTCTGCAGACTGCGGCCTGGGGGCCGAATGCCACCTGTCTCTATAAAGAAAGTTTTATTGGCACACAATCATACCCATTTATTCACCTCTTGTCTGTGTTAACAGCTTAACTAGTTGCAACAGAGACTGTCCCCAAAAGCCAAAAATATTTACCATCTGGTTAAGAAAACATCTGCCACTCCCTGCTCTACACCAAAGTGACTTTGCCAATAAGCCTCAGTTCCCCCCTTCCCTATGACCACCCCAGTCGGAGCTGCCTGAATTGTGACATTTGGACCTTGTACTGAAAAAAGGAACCCAAATGAACATTAGGTGCTTTTGTGATCAATTTATAGCAGATGGTATGGCGTCCTGTTTTCCGTAAGTGCTAAAGTTTCCTTTCTAAAAGAATCTGGAGGGGCGCCTGGGTGGCTCAGTGGGTTAAAGCCTCTGCCTTCGGCTCAGGTCATGATCCCTGGGATCGAGCCCCGCATCGGGCTCTCTGCTCCGCAGGGAGCCTGCTTCCTCCTCTCTCTCTGCCTCCCTCTCTGCCTACTTGTGATCTCTGTCTCTCAAATAAATAAATAAAATCTTTAAAAAAAAAAAGCTGATTTTACAAAGTGTATCAAATACATACTAAGGAACATGGGACCAGGGTACCACAGATGTGCCCCCCGTCAGGCAGGAAGAGCCTGGCTCTTCTAGTAAGTGAGCTCTCCACGTTAGCCACCTAGTTCTCGTTCTGCACCTCCTTTGGCCAGCCACTGTTCCAGAAACGAAAGACAGGGGAAAATCAAGGAACAAAATCCCACAGGCAGTCACTAACCTGTTGCTCAATCAAGGTAAGCCTTCAATCCGGGGACTGAAGTTGTTCTATGAACATTACAAATTCCGGAAGAACATACTGTAACCTAGGGGTTGCTAAACTTTTTTTGTATGCAGCCAGACAGTCTGTGTTTTGGTCTTTGCAGGCAGTTATACTGCACCTCAATGCAAAAACACTCACAGACCACATGCATGCAAATGTGTGTGGCTGTGTGCCAATAAAACTTTATTTACAAATGCAAGTGGTGGGCCAGATGCGGCATAGAGGTAGTCTGACCAGTCAGTTGACTGGGGAAGAGGACGCCATGAAGAATCATTTCACAATGACATTTAAAAAGAATTAAGCTCATACATTCCCCCCACGAGACACCCCCCGCCCCCCAAAACCACAAGCACCCCTAAGTACAATGGTTTCACTCTCACCCCGTGAAAACAAGGAACGAATACAGAAGCAGTGCTGGTCAGAAGGATCTGTTCTCTGCAGCGGCCCCCCAGCCTGGCTCAGGACCTTCCTCCCAGCAGACCCTGTCTTCTCCCCCTGCCTCCAGGGGCCGAGACCCACAGCTGGTTCTGCCTGGCTTCAGCACCGACTACGGGCCAGCAGCACCCTTCCTTCGAGAGGCTCGGGTTTGGGTTCTGGACCCTCAAAGGACAAGTGACATGCCATGCTCAAGCCACACATTTCAGGGCTCAAGATCCCCAGCCCGCCTGAGACATCAAGTTTCTCCAGAGACCAAAGGACCACCCTGTTCCCCCGAAGATTCCCAGGGAGAAACATGGACACCCAGAGCCAACTCGACGGGGACCTCTGAGCAGCCAGAAGTAGCGGGACAAGAGAAAGGTCAATAAAGTGAGTGTGTAGGACTGGAATATGTCCCGTGAATCTTCGCACCCGCACCCATAACATAAAAACCCACTACTGACAGTGGCGAGGCTGGCAAACCAGCCCATGATGCCAAAATAAATAGACGGGGAGGGGCACCTGGGGGCTCAGTCCTTAAACGTGTGCCTTTAGCTCAGATCATGATCCCGGGGTCCTGGGATCCAGTCTCACGACAGGCTCCCAGCTCAGCGGGGAGCCTCCTTCTCCCTCTCCCCCTGCTTGTGTTCCCTCTCTCGCTCTCTGTCAAATAAATATAATTAAGGGGGGAAGCCAGCCACCTGCCCTGCTTTTCTTCCACAATTTGCACCTGGGCTCATCCAAGCTGCCCCAGAGAACTCCCTCCAAGACAATTTTCCAGCTAACGGAGAAAGAAGGGGTACTTAGAGGAGCAACATCTTATAATCCCAATCCCAGTCCAACGAGGAAGTCGAGACCGAGGCGGAGGTGCTCACCCACCACAGAACCACACGATTCCCTCTGCGTGAAGTTCCAGGGGAAGCAGGGCATTTCACCCGGGAGGGGTTGCAGGGCGGTGTTTGGGGACGCCTGTCCTGGTCGCTCTGGGGGTGCTCTGGGTATCGAGGTGGTGGGGCCAGGGATGCTGTTCCACCCCCGCCCAGCGCCCGGGACACCCCCACAAAGAATGACCCGGCTCCGAATGCCCATGGTGCTGCCCTCAGGAATCCCCAATCTGATCTGTCCTGCAGCTCTTTCCAATTGTTCCAAATGTCTGGCTCCTTATCCAAACCAACCAACTCTGGCCAAAGTCAGATGGAGCGTGGTGTCTAGTTCACATGCAGCCCCGCAGGCCCTTGCTGCTGTGGGCACCGGAGTCTGCATCGCGGCGTGGCCAAAGTCCCAAGAACCACTGGTATGAGAGCCAATGGTGGGCCACACAGGACACTGCTTTGTCTCAACAGTTTCATCCCCGGCTTGTCTATCTATTCCTGCCTCCACCTGGACCAGTCCCCACCACACCAGCAGGAGCCCAGCGCAGTCCCCTCCACCCTGGTCCCAGTCCTGCCCTCAAACCCCAGTCCGCCCTCCCCTCAGGGGCCACCAGAGGGCACCCATGTGCACACAAGTCATGTCCTGGGGCCTCTGCCCACAGCCCTCCAGGACTCCCACCTCTCTAGGGTAAAACCAAGTCCTCCCCTGGATCCCCTAGGCCGTGCACTACCTGCCCTGTCCCCTTCCCCAACTCCCCGTCGCCCACTCTACCTTGCTAGTCCTCTAACCCACCAAGTAGGTCCTGCCCCAGGACCTTGGTATTGCCTCTTCTCTCCACCCTGACATCCGCATAACCTAGCTCTCTCGCTCGCTGCTGCATTCGTGGTCGTGTTACCTCCTCAGAAACATCTACCCAATCCTCTCCCCCCGAAATCTCTCCTTTAACCTGATTTCCTTATATTTTATACTGTGAGTTCTACGAGGGCAGAATTCTGTCCACTGCTGTGTCCCCAGGACTTGGCCACACAACCGATGTTCAAGGAACATCCGAATGGACAAATGCATGCCTGGGGCCGGGGGTGCCAGAGAAGAGTCTGAATGCCTGCTGAGTGCCAGGCCCCATTCTAGACGTGGGACACAGCAGCAACCAAGACAGTGCGCAGCTGCTTTGTGGAACGGATGATGAGTGCTAGAGAGAAACAACAGAGCCCAGCCAGGAGGGGACGGGGGCAGGCCTCAGGACACAGTATGGACGAGGGAGGGGGCGATCTGAGCTTCACTGGGGAGGTGGCATCTGAGCAGAGCTGGAGGTGGAAGGGTGTCTAGGGGAAGAATGCTCCCAATGGAGGGGAACAGCTGGTGCAAAGGCCCTGGGGTGGGAGCATGGTCAAGATCAGCAATGAGTCAGTGTGGCTGGAGTAGAATGAAGGAGGGGAGGTAGATAAGTACATGGAGGGTTCATGGGGAGGACTTGGGTTTCTACCCAACAGGAGGTGGGAGACCCCAAGGGCTGTGGGCAGGAGGACAGAACCAGGCTCCCGTGCTCACAGGGGCCCTCTAGTGGTTGCTTCAAGGAGACAGACATTGGGGGCCAGGGAGACCGCCACCGTACTCACTGGTCCGGGGCGGGTTGGGGGGCACTGACAAGGTGCTACAGCAAGTCTGAGGGAGAGGTGGCAGGGTCGAGATGGCACTGAGGGACAGACCCCAGCTGGCTGAGGAGGGGGGAGGTCTGGCGGGGGCGTCCGGGCACGAGGGCTGCACTCACCTAGCTCGGCATCCGTCATGGGCAGGTGGTTGTCCACCCACTCCTCCGACTTGCCCAGCACCGTGTCCACCCCGCTCAGCACCATCTGGCCCACACGGGAGCCCATGACCGACTGGACACCGCTGGTCACCGCGGACTTGGTCGCATCCACACCAGTCTGGACCGCACCCCGGGTCACGTCAACTGCCCCCGTCACTCGCGTGGCCACTGTGTCCTTGGCGCTGGACACGGCTTCTCGGGCCCCCGACACCTTGGACGAGACGAGCTCCTTGGTGTCGGCTAGAACCTACAACGGAGGCGGCGTCAGCATCTCTGTCCTCCCTGGGGACCCCCAGCCCTGCACCCCAGCCTCCGAGGACCCCAAAGGGAGGAGTTCCAGTTCCTGGGTGTCTCCCAAAGGTCAACGCGCGACCCAGCAGTGAAGACCTTGAGTTCTTTCTGGACCCTGGGGTGAATCCTGGTTTGCTAGGTCCTAGCTGTGTGGCCTCAGGCAACTCACTCCACCTCTCTGTGCTTCCATTTCTTTACCCACAGTGTTACAGGGGACTGTGCATTGGACCCTGATACCCAGGACCTCAGAATGTGATTATCTGGAGAGAAGGTCTTCAGAGAAGAGACTAGGACACAGAGGGGAGGCCAGAGTCTGGGAGTGAAGCAGGGGCCTCCAGAAGAAACAGCTGCCCTTCTGGGACTTCTGGCCTCCAGGACTGAGGAGATAGCCCCGGGAAGTGACCACCCCGTCCTGCGCTGAGAACCATAATCCTGGTGGGAGCGACCATCTGTGGGCCAACTCCCTTAGGACAGCGGTTCTCATCTAGGGTGATTCTGTCCCCGGGGGATGCTGGGCAGTGTCTGGGGACATGTCTGGTTGTCACATGGGGGCGAAGGGGTGGGCGGGGAGCCCCTGCCGTTGAGGGGACGGGGCCAGGGACGCTGCTTCGCCCCCCAGAGAACACCCCGCCCCAAGTCAGCGGTGCCCAGAGGGGAGACCAGGACAGAGGCTCCCCGGGCAAAAGCAAAGCAACACAGAGGATGCATGCAGGTGTCTAAAATTTGGCTCCATGAACTCCCAGCAGAACACAGTAACCACCTTCAACTCCACATGGCAAATGGGGCTCTGTGCCCCAAAAGGTCACCGCGTTTGTGGATTTATTCCTGAAACTTGTATTAAAACAGTAATAACCAACACCCCCTACGAGCCGGGTGCTGCTCTGAGCCTTCAGAGGATGGACCCGCTCCCGCCCCATAAAGCCCTAAGAGGAAGGCACGTACCCATTCCTTGGAAAAGAAACTGAGGCTGTCTCGGCAAGGGATGTCCAGGCCCAAAGGCAGAACCTGGACTTTAACCTGGTACTTTGACTCCCCCGCCCCTAACCTGGGTTAGCAGGGTAGTCACGGGGTTGACAACTTTCTCTGGAGAAGGGCCACACGGTAAATAGTTTAGCTGGGCAGGCTGACCATCTCCGTGTCGACGACTTAACTCTGCCCCTTGTAGAGAAAAAGCCGCCCTGGATGTCAGAAACGTGTGGGTGTGTCCACGTGCAACGAAAACTGTATTTAGCACGGCAGGTGCAAGGCCAGACCTGCCCCCCCGAGAATGGCCCTGGGATCCCGGAGGAGAAGAGGCTGCCGCACACAGGGGGCCTTCGCGGACCCGCATGTGAGGCTCGAGTCTAAGCCTCTGAGCAGACCATTTGCGGAGAGCTCTCCGCAAAGTCCAAAACCACACCACCACCCCCATTCCCACCCTCGGCACCCCTCGGAACACCTAGACCTCCCGTGTCCACGGGAATTCATTTCCTCCGGGTGGGAAAAGGTGCCCACTGGGGCTGTCCCCCAGCTGACCACACCACGTATCTGGCAGAACCGGGGAGCGCTGCCTCCTCCTGGGGCGAGCCCGGGGCGGAGGTGACATCACAGGAGTCCAGAGAGCACGGGGCGCCTCTGAGCTGGGAGCAGCTCTGCTGGATGACCTCGGAGAGCGTCAGCCCAGCTCATCCCTTCTATAAACAGAAGGAATGTTGGCCTCGTGGGGCAGCAACAACAGGACACGAGAAATTCGCACAAGCGCCCAGCCCCAAGGAGCTGGCTCCGCAGGGAAGTTTCTCCAGCTTTCTGTGAACTGGGCAGTTTCTACCTTCAAAGCCCAGCCTCTTCATAGCCTTTGCTGAGGAGACACTTGTCCCGGCTGCACCAAGTCATGCATGAGCCCGTGGGGCCGGCCTCTGGGGGACGTGGTGTAGAGCAGTCTCCGGCCGACAGGGGGCGCCCGCTCTCGGGGGGGCCTGGGGGCAGAGCCCAGGAGAACCAGAGCAGCCGCACCACTGAATTCTGCTGGGAGACAGCCGGGCTGGAAGAGCGTGGCCATGTGTCCCACGAGTCGAACATGGAGATTAAGCATCTACTGTGGCCCAGGCTAGATGGTGGGCACCACAGAGCAACCAAGCAGCCTGGCCCTCCTCCACTCGGGAGGACAAACATGCAGTTAAAAAGCCCTTGGGGGGCACCTGGGTGGCTCAGTGGGTTAAAGCCTCTGCTTTCGGCTCAGGTCATGGTCCCAGGGTCCTGGGATCGAGCCCAGCATCGGGCTCTCTGCTCAGCAGGGAGCCTGCTTCCTCCTCTCTCTGCCTGCCTCTCTGCCTACTTGTGATCTCTGTCTGTCAAATAAATAAATAAAATCTTAAAAAAAAAAAAAAAAAAAAAAAAAAAAAAGCCCTTGGGATGGCAAGGGAGCCTTACAGGCCCGTGCAACTGGGACACCCCCATTCAGAGCAGCTCAACTGACATGACCCAGAGGGTGGGAGCAACCTGCTGACAGGTGCAAGGATAAAAACAAGGTCCGTCCACACGCTAGAATATTGTTCAGCCTCAGAAAGGAAGGACCCTGCCACCTGCCACCACGTGGAGGGACCCTGAGGACACTGGGCTCAGCGAGAAAAGCCAGACCCAGAAGGACCTGTCCCGCAGGACCCCACTCCCAGGAGGGCCCCAGAGGAGTCCCGTCCACACAGACAGAGAGGAGAGGGTGGGAGCCGGGACTGGGGCAGGGGTGGGGAGTCCGTGCTTCATGGGAACAGAGTCTCCGTGTGGGGAGATGGAAAGTTCTGGAGACGGAGGTTGGGGGTGGCTGTAGGACGGTGTGACCGTGCTTCATGCCACAGAGCTGTGCACTTGGAGATGGTTAAAGACGACAGATTTTCTGTTCTAAGAGAATTAATGTAACTGGTACACAAATGTCCAGCGATATTCGAATAGCCCTGAAGGGGGGACAACCTAAACGGCCATCAGCAGACGAACAGATACATACAACGTGTCCCCCACACACAGGACTGTCACTCGGCCGCGGATAGGCACTCCCCCCTAGAGACGGACCCCGAGCCCACAATGCTCAGGGAGGGGTGTGCGTCCACGCGTGTGACACGCCCAGAACAGGCCCCTCCATGGACGGGAAGGAGATGGCGGTTGCCAGGAGCGTTTGGCAGGAAGGAGATTAACAGCTAAAGGATATGGGGTTTCTTTTGGGGTGACGAAATGTTCTAAAATGGGTGGTGACGGTTACACAACATGAATATACTAGAACCACTGAGTTGTAGACTTTCAATGAGCTCATTGTGTGGTATGTGACTCACGGCTCAGGGAAGCTGTCCGTGGCAGGCTAGAGAGATGCTGGCCATGGACCATGTGCTGCTATTTAAAAATTGCCAACTGAGTTCTTCAGTGACACCAGCCACACTCTGAGTGCTCTGTAGCCACATATACCTGGCGGTTTCCATACTGGATGGTGCAGAGAAAGAACATGGACATTGGAGACAGTTCTCAACAGCTCTGAGCTAGAAGGACCTTCTTTAAGAGGGAAGGGAAACCCACTGAAGAGGTAGGATTTGAACAGAGATCTCAAAGTCTGGTTCATGAAGGAGGAAGTGCACGTGCAAAGGGCCTGGGGTAGGACTGGGAAGGAAGCATTTACTGTATTTGCTTCCCCAGGCCTCCTCTGAATGAAAGTTCCACAAGGCAGGCACTTTGTTTCTAGACATGTGTCCTGTCCCCCCGGGTACGGATGTTCCTGAACAGAGTGCAGAGGCTGGTGGAGCTGGACAGGGGACAGACACACGGGGGTTTTGAACAGATCTGGCTGGGGTTTTGATGACTCCTCTAGCAGCCCACTGGTGAGCAGATTCAAGGTGGGGGTGGGAACAGACTGAAGAAGGGTCAGGGAGGAGCGGTCACGTGCGTCTAATCTATGAGAGGAGGGGTCAGGACCACAGATCCCAGAGCCCAGGAGGCCCCCCACCCCGCAGAGCCCCCATCCCCTACTGGCTCCTGATGGCGGAGCTCAGGTACCTTCTCCGTGTGCTGCTGCAAGATGGGCAGGTTCTCCTCCAGCTTGTCCAGCCCCCTGTGGGCGTATTCACTGGCCGATGCGACTACACGGGACAAGACAGGAATCAGCAGTCACTGCATGTGCGCACCCGTCGGGGCCTAGAAGGCCAGCCGGTGCTGGGCGGGGGGAATACCCCCCGCCCCCCTCCAAACAGCCAAGAGGTGGGTCCCAGGCTCCCCGGGGCTTCACTCACTCTGTGGCTCCAGCCTGGAGAGGATGGGCTGGGCCCCGCTGACGGCGGCCGCGGTGAGGGTCTTCACGCCCCTCTCGGCCGCATCGCACACAGTCTTGACGTGGGGGTGGCTCTCCTTGGTGGAGGTGTAGGCGGTGGACACGATGTTGCAGGTGGAGCTGATGAGGGGCATGGTGCTCACGCGGTCCACCACGCTCGGCTGCGGGGACAAGCAGCTCAGCGGGCTGGGCCTGGGGCACCGGGCAGGGTGGGGGTGGGTGCCCCCTGGGCGCTTGGGGAAACCCATTTCGATTTCACTCCCGGCCAGGCCACAGCTCAGCTCAGGCCTGCCCTGCATCCAGGTGGCTGCACAAGCCCCATGGGCGCTTCCTCTACCCTAGCCTTGCCTCTCCTCTGCCTGAACCTGTACTTGACCCCCACCGCGTGCCAAGAGCCTGGTTCTCACTGAGCTTCGGGTCTACCCCTGGGTCGGCAAGCTACAGCCCACGGGGCCCACACCTGATCTTCTTATCCTTGTCTGGTTTTTCCTAACAGCTGAATCGAGTTCACAGATCATTAATGCCACCATTTGATAACAACGCACGATTCCAAGGTAAGTTTTTAGTATTTTCATTAGGTTGTGCAATGGCTGTGGCTAACTCTAGAACTTTGCCATCACTTCAAGAAAATGGTCACTACTCGTTCTCCCCTTCCCCAGCCCCCTTCCTGTCCATGGAGGAGCCTGTTCTGGGCATGTCACACACATGGACCTACACCCCGTGTGGCCTTCTGTGTCTGGGTCCCTCCTTGAGTGTCGTGGGCTCGGGGTCCGTGCCCGGGCTAGTGCCTATCAGTGTTTAATTTTTTTAATTGTGGCAAAATACATATAAAACTTACCATCTTAACCATTTCCAGTGCAGATTTCATTAGCATGAAGCACACTCACACTGTCCTGCAGCCACCCCCACTCTGTCTCCAGAACTTTCCATCTCCCCAAACTGAGACTCTGTCCCCATGAAGCATGGACTCTCCAACCCCTGCACCAGCCTTTGTTCCCACTATCTCCTGTGTGGACGGGGCTCCTGTGTGGACCTCCTGGGAGTGGGGTCCTGCAGGATATGTTCTTCTGGGTCTGGCTGCTCTCACTGAGCTCGGTGTCCCCAGGGTCCCTCCACATCGTGGAAGAGGTCAGTGCTTTATTCCTTTATGGGGCTAATAGTCCATGTTGGCTGGTTCTGCAAATAAAGCTTTAATGCCACACAGCCACTCCCACTCATTTACGCTGTAAGAGCAGAATAGAGTCAAGATAGCCCTTCTGAGGGACGCCTGGGTGACTCAGTTGGTTAAGCAGCTGCCTTCGGCTCGGGTCATGATCCCAGCGTCCTGGGATCGAGTCCCACATAGGGCTCCTTGCTCAGCGGGGAGCCTGCTTCTCCCTCTGCCTCAGCCTGCCACTCCGTCTGCCTGTGCTCACTCGCTCTCTCTCCCACTCTGACAAATAAATAAATAAAATAAAATAAAAAAAGATAGTCCTTCTGAGGCTCAGTTTCCCCACCCATCACATGGGGAATCATGCCTATCTAGTAGGAGTCAGAGATCACTCATGGGAAGGTGCTAGCAGAAGCCTGAACTCACAGGGGATGTGTGGACAGCTTGTGTGTGAATTCACTCAATCGGTAGCCCCTGGAGATAGGGAGTGTTCACCCATTTTATGGAAGGATTAACTGAGGCACAGAAAGTCACCTACAGTCACAAACTTTAGATGGACTCAGGCCAGCTGCAAGCAGGGTTCACCCCCGAGGCCTCACAGGAGTTAGTCCCAAGTCTCCCCTCCAATCCAGCAACCCCACTTTCAGGCATCTATCCCGGGACAGGAAACACTTGTCCACGCAAAAGGCGCACATGAATGTTCCCGCAGCCTCGTTCTGAATGGCCAGGAGGTGGAGACAGCCCACATGTCCATCGCTGGGTGAGGGGATTAGAGAACAGGTGGTACAAAGTATGTTTTTAAACATCCATAGCCTTGGGACACCTGTGTGGCTCAGTCGTTAAGCGTCTGGCTTCGGCTCAGGTTATGAGCCCAGGGTCCTGGGATCGAGCCCCAAATCGGGCTCTCTGCTCGGCGGGGAGCCTGCTTCTCTGCCTGACTCTCTGACTACTTGTGATCTCTGTCAAATAAATAAAATCTTTAAAAAAAAAAAAAAAAAGGAAAACATCACAGCCTCCAAATGGTCAACAGGTACGTGAAAGTGATCAGTAAGGAAAGGCCAAAACCAAAAGGAGACACGACCTGACGCCCACTAGATGGCTACTATCAAAATGAAGCAAATTAACAAATGACGGTGAGGATGGGGAAAAACTGGAGCTTATGCCTTGTGGGAGGGAACGAGAACCGGCACCGCCACTGTGGAAACCAGTGTGGGGAACCAGAAAGCATCACAAACAGAAACGACCCTACGAGCCTGCAAGTCCACTTCTGTGTATACAGACAAAAAGGCTGAAAACAGGGCGCCTGGGGGCTCAGTCATGATCCCAGGGTCGTGGGATCAAGCGCCCCATCAGGCTCCCTGCTCAGTGGGGAGCCTGTTTCTCCCTCTTCCCCTGCCCCCTGCTTGTAAGCTCACACGATCTCTCTCTCTCTCTCTCTCTCTCTCTCTCGGATAAATAAAATCTTTTTTTTCGGATAAATAAAATCTTTAAAAATTTTTTAAAAGGGGCACCTGGGTGGCTCAGTGGGTTAAAGCCTCTGCCTTCGGCTCGGGTCATGATCCCAGGGTCCTGGGATCGAGCCCCACATCGGGTCTCTGCTCAGCAGGGAGCCTGCTTCCCCCCCCACACCGCCCCACTCTCTGCCTGCCTCTCTGCCTACTTGTGATCTCTCTGTCAAATAAATAAATAAAATCTTTAAGAAAATAAAAATTAAAAAAATAAAAATTAAAAAAAATGTATGTTTCTGCTTACATGAATCGTCCAAAAGAGAAATTCATACAGAAAGCAGATGAGTGGGTGCAAGGGGCTGGAGGGAGGAGGGAAGAGGACTTACTGGTAATGGGGATGGGGTTCCCATCTGGAATTTGATGGCGGTGGTTGTACATCACGAGTGTACTTAATCCTACTAAACTAGACACTTCAAAATAATTTTTTTTGCGGGGGGAGGCGCCTGGGTGGCTCAGTGGGTTGAGCCTCTGCCTTCGGTTCAGGTCATGATCTCAGGGTCCTGGGATCGAGCCCCGCATCGGGCTCTCTCCTCAGCAGGGAGCCTGCTTCCCCCCCCCCCCCCCCCCCCCCCCGCTGCTCTGCCTACTTGTGATCTGTCAAATATGTAAATCTTTTTAAAAAATAAGGTGTTTTTTTTGTTAT